>CAVNYN010216251.1:650-33482 GCA_963692815.1 Nyctanthes arbor-tristis | reverse complement strand
CTTTTGAATTTCGATAAGGTCATTGTCCTCTAGAAGTGAATCCATGTTTCAAATAACATCACTCTTCCCCAACTCAAAATGGTTTTAAGACTAAAAATTGTTGAAGATTGTTATCTTCCTCTGGAGTGACATTATTTGCGCTTTGTGGAAATAAAATTTATAGAAATTTTTATTTCTATGTCAAGCTTTTTTATGTCTATACCAGGATTATAAATAGCAATAGCCCTCTCAAGAGCTTGGAAGAAAAGATGTATCAAATTTTATCATATTATAAATATTATTACTACTTATGATTGTTGTTGTATTAAAAATACATTAAATATTCAATTTCTTATTATAAAATCTACACTAATGTAAGCAAAGTTAATATGGATTACGCGCATCGCGCGTACGCCTCACTAGTAACTATAAAAAAGTGTGGTGTGAATATATTTTCCCTTTTGACTATTCTTTTGGGTGATTTCAAATAAATGATTACCTTTCTTTAGGGCGGTTTTGGCCATTCCTTTGGGCGATTTCATATGAGTGATATACCATCCCTTTAGACGATTTTTGACCATCCCTTTAGGTGATTTCATGTGAGTGATTACGATCCCTTAGAGCAATTTTAACCATTCCTTTGGGCAATTTCATATGAGTGAAATACCATCCCTTTGGACGATTTCAAACGAATGATATACAATCCCCTAGGGAGATTTTAGATGAGTGATATACTATCCTTTGGGGCGATTTTGACCATTCCTTTAGGCGATTTTCAATATATGTCGAATCATTTTCATAGCAATCTTTAATATGGCAATTTCCAATGATCATCACTTTCGACTTGTTACTGCATGGTCTTCTTCAAAATCCCACACTCACAAAACAAAGAAAAGAAACATTAAGTGGCTGTTTAATTCTCATTATTGACATTAATTTATAATGAGAAATTATAATGAGATGAAATGAGTTGT
The DNA here is from genome assembly GCA_963692815.1 of Nyctanthes arbor-tristis. NCBI lineage: Eukaryota > Viridiplantae > Streptophyta > Magnoliopsida > Lamiales > Oleaceae > Nyctanthes > Nyctanthes arbor-tristis. The sequence goes on along the minus strand of CAVNYN010216251.1, from coordinate 32,529 downwards.
ATAAATTTAATAGAAGTTTGAAATTTGTGGTTATAAATAAACAGTTATCAAATCAGTAGTCAAATTAATGATAGGTGAAATTATAAAGAGAACTAATGAAGAGAATCAATCAGACTCTAAAGATAACCTCTTTCCCTTTTTGTGATGTGCTCGATCGCTCCACCTCTTTCAAAATCACGGGTATTAAAATCATCTCATCCCAGGTTATCTCATTCCACTCCTGTAGCTCCATCAATAACTTGTTTGCAAAAATTACTTGCACAGTCACAGATCAAACTTCAATTATCTTGTCATCCTTATAAACCAACTACAAAGATTATTTAAAATTGTTTATTTATTCAAAGACCACAGGTTTGCATCTATGATGTTCCCAAGAAAAGATTCAAATCAAATTGTTTGGTAACAAATTTAAAAAAAAAAAGTGGGGTTTATAAATAGATTTAAAATTTAAATTTTGAATAGCTGTCAACATTTAATTGTGCAATGTGGAAATAATGATTAAAATAATGTGAGAGTTCACGTCATATCAAATATGTGATTATTGTGGTGTTATCATGAATTTAAAATTTAAAATTTAAATTAAGTGAGATATTCAATGTATTTTAAATTAGTTGTCAAACATAGAGCTCTTCTTTCTTCTTCGTTGCTGGTCACAGATACCGTTTTTCCTTTGTTGGTCGCTTATTGTCGATCGCTTCCTTAATTCACATCACTAATTGGTTTTTCATCCACATCATTAGTCATTTATACTCAGCTATTACCCATATTAACGTTAGCTTTTGTCATCTTTTTTTTTTTTTTTTATCACTTCACTGGTCGTGGTTGAGTTTTTTCCCTCTAGTCACTTGTTGCCTTCCATCCATCCTGGTGGCTTTTTCATTCCGGTCACTGGTCATTTTCCTCTCACATTGCTAGTGATGCTTCCTACCATGTCGTGGTTCGCATCCCACAAATAATACAAAAAAGGTCGAATGGTAAATTTCACATATTGTTTCCAATCTTTGCGCTTAATAGGTCTCATGCGAAGATTGGGACCTTAATAGTAACAACCAAATGCAAATTTAAAAACGTTTGTTAGCTAATTGGCACTATCTAATAAGAAAATTTCAAATTATTGTGCAATCTAACCCCAATTTTTGAAATTTTATGGTTATAAATATCACCTTTTTATGCTATCTAATCTTTTAACTTAAATAGATTATAAGACCCTTAAATCTTAATTGATCTCAAATTTCATAAATAAGAAATATATAAAAAAATTAAAAAATATTTTACTTATATTTGGGAAAAAAATTAACCAACGAGAATTTAGGGATGACAGTTGTGTTGAATTTGATCTGTTTCACGATACGCTTAAAGCAGATGGGGTGGACCAAATTAATGTGCTGGTCGGATGATGTGGATTGAATTTTTTATTCATCTAATGATCTATTTATTGTTATTATTTCATTTAATAAGTTTTTCTCATTTATTTTTTATTACTTTGAATTAAATCGTTGTTGCTGGTGGTCCAAGACAGACACTTCTGGTCTATTCTGATATGCGGGATTGCGAATCATAAAGATACTTCTTCATTCAGGCGCGTCCCATCGAGTTCACATAAAATTGGGCCTTTTTTTGCCATGATTGCATTGGATATGTATTGATAGTGTTTTAGTGAACTTGATATGAACTCACATGAATGAAGAACTATCTTTATGGTCCGCAATTCTATGGAGTGTGCTATATCAGAAGTACCTGTTTTGATCTATCTGCAATGATTATTTAATTAAAAGTAATAATAGATGAGAAAAAATTTTAAAAATGAAAAAAATATAATAAATAGATCAATGAAGGGATCAAAAATTCGATCCCGCATTGCCCGAACCTGCAAATCGATTCGGTCCACGTCATACTGCTTTAGATGGATGGTGAAGCATGTCAATCCAACTCACTGTTATTCCTAAATTCTCATTAGTTGATTTTTTTTCTAAACATAGCCAAGATATATTTTTTAATTTTTTTATCTATTTCTTATTTGTTAATTTTTAGCTGAATTAAAATTTAAGAGTGTTTGGAAATAAAATTAATACTAAAAAAAATTAAGAGTATTATAGTACTTTTAAGTTAAATATCTTAGATTGCACAAAAAAAGGTAGGATTTGATTTAGAATTGCCAGGTTTTAAAGATTAGAGATATATCGCACAACAATATGAAATGTTAGGATTAGATAGCGCCACTTAGGCAACATCTATATATTAATTAAATGAAAAGAGTTGTAGTATTTTTGTACAATAGTTTTCCCTCTAAAAAAGCTGTTAATATGGTCTTTTTGGATATTTTGTTTCATGTCGCGGTAGCATGTGTGGTATTCTTAATTTTTCAATTTTTAAAAAAATTTATTCATTTTTGTATTATCCATTTACTATTTTGAAAAGATCGGTTCACTGTTAAATTTAATGACTAATAGATAATTATCATCATTTAATTATTTAATGTCACGCCCCCAAAATGTATTACCTTATTTTCTCGTAAGATCGGGGTTCAACAATATCGGAAGCATTTGGGAAATAAATCTCAATTAAAGACGTGTGCTCTTCCGATCTCGAGACTTTATAAATACATGTCAAACACTATTATATTTAATATCATTTTACAAATAACTATTGCGGCCACTTATAATAAAATTTCCACCATACACCGAAATCTCAGTCACATATATATATATCTTTTCTATCCTTGGGACAATCCCGCCACAAAATTTCTTAATTCAATACCTAAATGGTTGTTTGATGGAATGAGGGGTGAGTACAAGGTACTCAGTGAATAACAATATGTATTAGCTTATGATGAACTGCAAGAAAGACCATAAAACCATAAAGGAAACTATTTATATGTTTAAGTCGGGCTAACACTAGCTTAACCTTTACCTGTAAGCGCAAGACATAAAGAACTAGCGACGACTAAAGGCAAAAAAACAATCATTTACTCAAATAAGTGTGCACACTGAGGTATCAAATGTCAAAACAATATAAGAGGAGCAACTAGAATCAATTACGCACAATCAAATATCAAAGAGATTCAAGGAAGGTATGCGTTTCGAAGAGAGAGAGAGAGAGAGAGAGCCAAGACACGCGTTACTCACCTCCGAAGATTCCTTGAATAAGCCGATAAAGCCTTGAAATTCTTCAATCAAAGTTATTCTTTAGGTTAGAATCTTCTTATATATGAAAATGAGCCATTTTCAAGCGCAAAATCAAGTATTTGGTTTCCTCCCCACAACATCTTTAGACTAATTTAATTAGTTTTGAGCTAGAGATGGGATTGGTTGGGAGTTGGGGAACTTTGAAGACTCCTTCGCTTTATTTATAATAGTTAGGATTAAATTGTTTTTAATAAACTTTTGAGTTCTGCCAATTAGGACGCGACATGTGACACAGGAGGCAGTGTGGCAAAATGAGATTCATATGTTTATTGCGCGAGAAATCCATTTACTTTGTGGCTTATCGTGACTAAGTCCCGTATCTTTGATTTTAGTTAATGAAGGATGATATTATTTCTTTGGTTCTATTTGAATAACAATCTTTTAACTTTGAGACACAATTAAAGCAATTATTTCGTCATTAGAATCAAAATAACGACCAAGCAGCTTAATTGAAGGTTAAAAAATAAGTGTTAAAAAATAAAATGATATGTATTTACATTAACGATAATGATTGAGTTAAAATTTATTGTAAACTATAATTACATTAATATATTAAGAAAAAAATTACATTATTAATTAGTTGATATTAAAAATTAATTTCTTTTTATTGGGTAATGTAACTTTACAAAATTTTATTATTAAAAAAAATTATAAAATTTTTATATTATTAATTTTTTTAAATAATTTGATATGTATTCTACAACAACCTACTAGTGAGAATTTAATTTATTTATAAAGAAAAGAAAAAAAAAAAAATGATGACCGAAAGTAGGTTACGTGGCATCGAAATGCTTCGGAGTCTCTTCTCCACGTCAACACGGGAGAAAATTTTTTATTAAAAATAACTTCGTTCTAGAAAGAACGCGGCTAAGGTTCTCTTCTTCTCCTTCTCCTTTACCTTCGCATTATCAATCTTAATCGCAAAGGAAAGAATTCTCCGCTTTGATAATCATCATATATTATTAACAAATCGGGATCCACCTTTTTATCTTCACCAGAATCTGAATTGTTGCAAAAAGTCAGAATCATGGCAGGCACGCCGGAGGAGAAAAAATCCTACCCAGAAACCCAATCTCCCTCACAAACTAAAGAACCAGATTCTCAACAAGACATCAAGAAATGGGGGACTCACGAGATGGGTCAGCCAGCAGCGCCAGGAGTTCACCCTGATAATCAGAGGGCAGCCCTGTGGACACCAGAAGGCCCCCGCCAATACTACCACGACCAACCTTATCTCGTTTACTCCCCCGTCGATAAACCTGCCGACAACCCTTTTGAATATGTTGTAAACATGTTCAATACCTGGAGTCACAAAACAGAGACCATAGCCCGCAACATCTGGAACAATTGTAAGTTACGTAGTTGATCAATTTGAATCCTGTTTTTACACATGATGATGGATTGATGCTCATGTTTTGGATGGGGATGTGTACGATTGCAGTGAAAACGGGGCCATCCGTATCGGAGGCTGCGTGGGGGAAGGTGAATTTGACGGCCAAGGCGCTAACAGAAGGGGGGTTTGAGTCTCTGTTCAGGCAGATTTTTGCTACAGATCCAAATGAGAAGCTGAAGAAAACATTTGCCTGTTATCTTTCTACCACGACGGGCCCTGTTGCTGGAACTCTGTATCTCTCGACAGCTCGCGTGGCTTTCTGCAGTGATCGTCCGTTGTCTTTCAGGGCTCCGTCCGGACAAGAAACTTGGAGCTATTACAAGGTACCGTAACAACTCAGCAGTAAATATTTGAACTTTTCTTAGTAGTAGTTACTACTGGTCTGATGCCTGTCTGAATTTGAATTGAACAGGTGACGATACCTCTGGGGAACCTTGCATCGGTGAATCCGGTGGTTGCTAGAGAAAACCCACCGGAGAAATACATCCAGTTAGTGACGGTGGATGGTCATGAGTTTTGGTTCATGGGTTTTGTCAACTTTGAGAAGGCCAATCACCATCTGCTGGACGCAGTATCGGATTTCAGGGCAGCTGCTAACTCGGTGCAACCAGTTTCTTTCTAAAACAGACTCTCTTGTAAAATTGTCGTAGTGATTTTGCCTGCTTGATTATATTTTTGGTCGCAGACACATATGATCATTCCGGTTGTTGTGGTTTATTGTGGAGATTTTTATTCCCCTCTTTGCCCATATAATGTATGATGATTAGTTGTTTGTTTCCATGATTTTCGTTATGGATAATTTCACGAATGAATGACATGATCAATCAATATTACTAAAGTCAGACGAACTTTTCTGAGGATGCCATGGATCAACTGTCCCCATGCGCTGTTCATATATTTGTGATTAGCGTAGTATTACACCTGCATATAAATGAGTGTACAAATAAGAAATACGTTGGATTGACTACAAATTCAAAGATTTTTTAATTAAAAGGCAATTTTAGAGATATTATTTTTTTCAAACAAGTAATTTCAAAAGTTGGTTGCGTTCAAATTTTATATGTAGTTTTTTTAAAAATTATCATAATTTGAGATGCTACTTCTACTAATCATTAAATTATTATTATGATTGTCGTGCAAAGATACACTGGAGCACTTTAGGTGCATTGAAATATCTAAAAGTAAAATAAGAGAAATGTGGCTTCTCCCGCTTATTTTTTGACTATGTAAAATTTCAGACTCTATAAGATTTTGGTAACATCATTTAATTTATTTTCTTTTGTATGTTTTTATCTTTTTTTTTTGAAAATTATTACACTAATTTATTAAATGATATTCATTTTTCCCTTTATTATCCCATATCCAATCATCAATTTACGATAGTTTCTTTAGCCAACTATTTTAAATTAGTGATCTGTCACTTATCAAATTGAACACGAAATTAATTATGAGTTCTATTTCAAAAAAAGTAAATAGTAATCTTTATAATTCGAGAACCCATACATAGTACGTCTCTAAACTAATAAATTTTTAAGAATATGTAATTTTATTGTAAATTTTAATTTTTAATAATTTTTGAAGAAATTTTTATATGGTTATCGTAATGTAATAATTAAATTTGATTTTTTAAAAAAAACTATAGTACTCCAATTTGCCGATTCTATAATTAATATAAATTGGAACTTTTTGATAATTTCCCATAGAACAAAAATTTCAATTTGTCATTTTAAATATGATCTTACTGTATTTATAGTTGGATTATATATTTGCGAGATAGACCGAATATTGATATAGTTGCACTATAATAGTTGTTCAACAATTTTTAAACATTTTACTTTTATTTAATCACCTCAATTAATTTTTATTTATATATGCATAATTAACTAGTGCTGTAATTCAAACAAGTACTACATTGGTTATGTTTTTCACATTCTAGATAGAAGGTCTTGGGTTAGAACACACATGTCCCCTCCCCTCCCGTATACCTACTATATAAAAAAAAGAATAAATCAGTGCAAAAAGTGTTACCGATGAATAAATTCAAATATAATAGAATGAGTATAAAAACTTATTTCTCATAATGTTAATATGACTAAACTAGCTGTATTAATAATTTATACGAAATTTTTGTATAAAAATTCATTGATATTTTTTATTAAAGTAATTATATAGAGACATATTTATCTGACATGAATAACTGCTATTGGTTCCACTCCCTTCCCCTATATTGAATGTATAAATTAAAAAAAAAGAAAAAAAGAAAGAATTAACTAGTGCAAAAAATGTATCGACAAATAAATCAAAATATGATAGAATGATTATAATAATTTATGTATCATAATGCTAATATATGACTCAACTAGCAGTATTAATAATTTATTAAATTTTTGTATAAAAATTCATTGACATTTGATATTAGAGTAATTCTAGATAGATATGTTTATTTGATATGAATAACTGATATTTGTTAGTTGGCAAATATGAATTAGTTGTTTATAGGCAATTGGTAAATTTGAAGGTCTACAATCATTCAATATATAGTTGACAACTAAACATGTCACTTTTTCATACTAGATAAATATGTCTCTTTAGAATTATTACGGTTATTATTACCTTTAGATCCCGTGCAACGCACGGGTGAGAATTCTAATTACAGAAAGAACGAAAAAGGGAATGTGCAAGGTTGAGTTCAGGGCTGGAAAAGTATGTGCAAGGTTGATTTCAGGGTGATGAATGGAAAAGTATAACCCGATCATTTTTAGAACAAATTGATAGATCATTTTTAGAACAAATTGATAGTGCTTTCCCAAGTGTAAGAATAAGAATTAGTATAAAATTTTGTCCATTTTCAGACGTTTCTTATACTTATATACTACATATGTCTCAATTATTTGGTCTAATTTTTCTTTTTTAGGATATCCCATTTATTTAGTCTTTTTTGCGTTTATTTACAATTATACCCCATGTAATTGAAAATATAAAATATTTATATTTTTCAATACTATTCTTAACATAAACTCTAATTAAATAAAGATATTTTAAGAAGTAATTTGTTGTGCAATTGTCTTTTCCAATATAATTTTTAATCTCTGTGAAAAAGTAAATATGACCAAATAAAAGTAAATATGACCAAATAATTGAGACAGAGGCAGTATATGATTTTTGGACAATTGTGCAATTGTTCATTTACAATTGTACCTCCACGTAATCTTGAACATGTAAAATATTTATATTTTCCAATACTATTCTTAATATACACTCTAATTAAATAAAGATATTTTAGGAAATAATTTGCTGTGTAATTGTCTTTTTCAATACAATTTTTAATCCCTGTGAAAAGGTAAATATGACCAAATAATTGAGACAGAAGCAGTATATGATTTTTGGAAATATGATGATTCATTTCATGAAATTTAATCATTTCCGCAGTTTGTTGTAAATGATTTCAAAAAAATTTGACAAAGATAAATAATTTGAGGTACAATATGTCTCTAAATTGGCAAAGCATTGTTTTCATATGAAAATATTTTGTCAGATTGGGGTGTAATTGGAAGGTAGTGAAAGGGGTAACCAAAACTTGTCAATCCCTATCCAAAACACTAAAAAAAGATTTTCAATTTCTTAAAAGGTCAAAAATAGGTTTTCCGAGATCGGGGTGACCGCGGTGGAGAGTGGGAACCCCACCTTTGCCCTTCTTGTCAGAGATCTCCAATAGTGTAAAATTCGTGAGGACCAAAGAAAAAAAAAAAAGAAAAAAGAAAAAGTGAATTTGACCATTTTTGAATGTTATACTATAAGAAAATGTGCATGCAATTTTGTAAAATTCCTCATAGGTTGAAAGGAACTTATGAACCATCATGTTGATATGAACATAATATGAAAGAGAATATTTTATATTTTGGAAAGTATCGTAAATTTAAAAAATAAAAATTTTGGTCAACTCCAACGAACTTCTTATTTTTTGCTCTTTGTTTTACTTTTTACAAGAAACGTTTATTACATTTCACCATTTTAAATTAATATTTATATATTATTAGTTGTTAATTCGGAATCGAATCAGTTGTGATTTTACTAAATAAAGAAATAAGTATTGAAAGTTGTGGTCATTAAATTTTAGAGAGTGGATTCAATTCACTTTATTTTGGAAAGTTAATTTAAAGAGTCAATTGAATCTCATTTTTTAGCATTTACTCTCTCTAATGGAAGGTATCTAGTGTTTAAAGAGGTTATTAAAAGTGTTCTAATATAATTTTTCTCTAGTGTCAGTCAAAGAAGCCCTCCAAAAAAAAAAAAATAAGATAAAAAGAGAAAAAAGGAAAAATTTGTTCATGATGAAGATTATAGCATATATACAGAGGAATTGTGAATTTTTTCTAATAACTTGAGGTACAAGTCTTTAGCTTGTTTGGAGATTTACATAAAACAAAAATTTATTAAATCAATAGTACTAACCACATATTCACCACCAAGATTTTTGTAGTCTGATGACATCTTTATTGGCTCCTTATACTCTTAGTTAAGAGTTTGATTCCCCTCTCCTATTCCCCTTGTAATGTTCAAAAATTCAAAAAAAGAAGGAAAAAAAATCACATATTCATCACAAATAAAAAAGAATTTACACTTTCTTTACATTTTCATCACACGTTCCCCTATAAATCTAAATCTCCTTTATGTAAAGCTCCCTAGAACCACCAAAAAGTGCAATTTCTAAGGAAAGAATTTGAAAAAAAAAAAAAAATTATCGTTATGTAGTGTAATTTACAAGTAGCAGCATAGGATTAGTGGTAATGAAAGAATGAAAAAATAGAAAGTGGCGATTTCTAGAAGTTAACAGTCAGCAATATTTGATGCGTTTTTCAGTAAAAATCATCCCAATTTGGCGGAGGCGTTACCTTGATGTGAAAGTAGAGAAGCCTTGTGGAAGGTTGTGGTATGGATATATTGTAGGCAGGAATGTTCAAGTATCAGATTTAATGTGGTAACAGTACCAAACAATGATGTGATATAATATCTCTAATCAAATCACAAATTAGATAAGTGAGATGATGGAGACATGGTTGAAGTGTAGTCCATGTGAAGAAAACTGTTTGGAAAGATTCCAGCAGTAGGTGGGAACAAATGGATGGGGAGAGAAATAAGAGACACACAGTGAGGTGAGGAGAGGAGAGGAGCAATTCACCAGTTTGAACATAACAGACAAATATATATGTATCTGGGGACCCTAGCTAATATGTGCTTATAAACAACAACTAGTAGTAGTACATGTATGTATATGTATGTATTCCTTTCCTTGCTTGCATATATATATATATATATCAGATTCACATGCACTCACAGGGTTTATTCAAAATTGAACAACACATCACATATATATATTTATTATTATGATATGATATGATGGTATTAATTATGCCTAGTTGGTTTTAGGGAAAAGTGATAACACATCATCATCATCATCATCATCTACTGATCCAGCTCCAGGGTGAGTCTCCGATTCAGATTGGTCTTCCTTTCGGCCATCATCTACATATCTCTGCATCTGCTGCTGCCTGCAACTTTATCTTACGCATCTTAACACACACATATAATAATTTCATCAGTTTTTTGTTTACTTAATAATAATAATAATCGTTGATAATTACTCTACTTACCATAGCAGCCGCAGGGCCCCCACCTTTCTCTTCTTCTTCTGTTCTCTGGACCATCTATCATATTCTGATTCCCTTCCTCCTTTACATGCATTATATATATGTACTTTCCACCTTTAGCTCTGTATTTCTTTCGCTGGAAACGAATCTTTTAGAAGCAACGGCCACCCCTGCCCTCGTCAACTCAATGAGCTTGTTTGATTCTCATTATTTGTTTAAATTTCCAGAAATTACAATGAAGCGAGAAATAGAATGTATATTAGAAATGTAAAAGAGTTTAAAATATGTGGTTGTAATATCTCCTCTCCTCTTGATAAATAATAATAATAATAATCTATATATTAATAATGAGAGAAGTTTTCTGGCATTGTAATTTCCCGCCTATTGTCTGACATTGTATAAATTTTTTTACTTTTTTTTATTTCTTCCTTCCTTTTTGTAACTTGGATAATTAAGAATCTATTTCACTATTTGGATAATTAAGAATCAGAACTCTATAATTACTGGACTCTATATATCTCATTAAAAGTTTAGATAATTAAAAGTCCTTTCAATAATTAAGAGTTTTATATTACTCAACTTTATATCTCATTAAGAATTTAGATAATTAAGAATCTCTTTCAAGAATTAAGAGTTTTATCTTATTGTAATTTCTCATTATTTATAATTAACTTAAATATTAAAATAGCTTCCATGATTTTTATAAAAACTTTCTTCCTCTAAGACTCTATATTTACTGGACTATATATATATATATATATGTATTTTGTTATTTATTCTGATTCTATTTCTCATTATTTATAATTTAAAAATAAATATCTAAATAACTTTCCGAATTTATCAATCAATTTTACGTTTATCTTACTTGTGCATTAGGTGCTCACTATGTGAGGGCAATTTCATCGATTCGAAACTGATTTACATATTAGATACTTATGGTAATTTATTTTATTAATTTTTTTAATTTCTTTCCTATTTTTGTAAATTGGATAATTAAGAATCTATTTCACACCTCCTTTTTATATTTATTTTATTATCCATTGTTTCGATAATTATATACATAGTATTAAATCAAAAGTAAGAGTAGCTGTTAAATCAATTGTATATTACTTTTATTGCATTTAATTTAATGTATGTCTGATTGAGACTAAGTATTTGTTAATATTGAATTACTCTTATTGCTGTTGTTCTCCCTGTGCAACGCACAGATGAGAATTTTAGTAATAATAATAATAATAGAGCCAAACAATTTACTTCTCTCAAATATCATTGTCCACCATATATCTGATATATTATTTTTTAACTGATTTCACATTATAAATTGACCCAATTAATTGGATCCGTTTAAGACTTGTTAATTTTGAGAATATTTGTCTAATGTATACATTATATGCATGCAAAATTCTGTAATAAAGAAATAAAGATAACGCCAAAGTTCCATCATTTAAAATTAGTTTTAATTAATACTCATCTCATAGTTTAACCCCTTTAAGATCATTTTACATATTAAAAATACAATCGATAGATATATCCCTGCAGCGTCATGGGAGGAAGAAGAAATGAAACAATATTCACAAACCAAAAGAGTTACTTGATAAATCATGAGATTAAAAAAAACTTGAGGGGGGGGGGTGGGTGGATATTTTAAGAATTAATTATAGCCAGTCTCTCTGATTTAAGAAACAATCCCCTTTTGAATCCACATACAATATGCTTAGCTTAACACTCCATTCAATACTCAATAAAAGAAGTGTACGTTTGGTTCGTAGCATTAGTCTGTACTAGATCATCATCGTCATCATCATGTTATAAGACAAAAATCATTCCTTTCCTTGAGACGACGAATGTCTAGTATCAGTCTAATCCATCTTATTCCAAACATATTATATTCTAAAAAATGGGAAAAATGAAAAATAAAATTGATCTAGGGAGAGCCATTTTCAGACCGATCAAAGTGGATAAGTTGACCACAACATTTGGGGCAATCTTGGAGCTGCTTTGGCACCATGTGGTACATTAAACACCTTTTGCACCCGGCAACCACAAGAACATTCAAATTCTCCTCCTCTTCATTGTTAATGTTTTGGTTAAATTGATCATCATCTTGATTATGATGAGCCCCCGACCTCCATTGCTCTCTTGAAGATGAAGGGAACGGCTCTGATGATGATTCTTCACTGTCATACGAGCTGCAATCATCTTCATAGTACAAATCCCCACTGTACTCAGCCGTGGTCCTTGGATCCTCCGTCACTTTCATTCCCGTTCTCCAATTTATGTAGTATACTTCACCGGTCTGTAACACAATGAATCAAGAAGCGTCATATACACAGGGGAAAAATTATGCATATGCTACTAGTAGTATTATATTTGTATTTGGAATGGAATACCTTCAAATCCAGGCATTGTTCCCATTGGAATGGAAGTGAGATTTGGGAGTTGAGTTCCAAGGTGGCATCGAAATGATGATTTTCCGATGAATTTGAACTGGCAGAGCCACCAAAGCCCGCCCCATCAACCTGCCCTCCACCGCTGCCGCCGATTTCTGGATTGTTTAATGAACAATTTTGAAGAGATTTCTCTAAGGATGCAGTAATTGCAGCCATATTTGGGGCTGCCATTTCTACACCCACAGCTTTAAATTATTCTTCAATAACCAACTGAAAGCAGGGAGAAAATGAGAGTCTAAAATACCAGCAGAAAGACGTAGAAAATACAAGAGTTGTGAGTGAGAAAGAATCTTTGAACCAAAAAAACCAGCTAGCTAGGGTCGTCTGACTCATGCACAGTCACGTGACCCCTCCAGACATTCCAATGTACTAATGTTTTCAATATTAAATTAAATAAATATTTCAAATGACCGAAAATTTATGAAGAATTGGAATTGGTATTGGATTTGGCAACGTAAATATGATATGATATGATATGAAGAAGAAACGGTAAAAACGCAATGACCGAAAAGAATGCCGGAGCTTTCTTCAACAGCTTCTGCATTTTTACTGAAACAGAAACATTGGAGCTCGACCAAGACGGCGGAGACTCTGTAAAACAAAGGGACATATTCCAATTCCCACCCTACAATACCCTACCCACTCACATTTTACATTTGCATTAAAAATATAGATACACATTCCACCATTTACCCCCTCTGTTCCACAATGATATTCCTCTTCCAAAGTTCACAATGTATTTGGAAAAGTAAAACTTAATTCACAGAATTCCTGTAATACTCTTATTTACTCATGAAAGGTTAATTATTATTATTTTATTATTTGAAAGAATGCTCACGAAAGGTTAATTAGTTCACACATTTAGTGTGGTTAACTCCAAAAACATTAAATAGAGATATGATAGGAAAAAGAAAATTTTAATGTATCTCTAAAAAAGAAAGAGAAATATAATTTGAGGACGTACTAATACGGAAAATAGGAATATCTTTTAAAGACGGAGGGAGTATTATTTTTTTCACAAATGGAAGATAGAGGTGTGGTTCAAGCATGAGACTTCCCACCCAAAATGTGAGCATTTAATTAATATAATAATAATATTATTTTCTGCTATTTATTAGTATTAGTATTAGTATTTTTTTTTTATCTTTGCAATGCGAGAAGAATCTTGTCAACTCAAAAGAACATGTACACATCAACATTATTTGAGTAGTAGCGTTTCCATTGATTGATGAATAGAGAGCTGTATTGAAAATCACGACAAACTCATCCGTCTTGGGTCTTAAGAAGCTGGTTTATTATTTGTGTGTGTGTGTGTGTGTATATATTTATGTTCTTAATTTCCAAAGTGTGGAAGAAAGATTTAAGCAATAATGTGGGATTGCGCATAGGATATATGTATATATGTGTGTGTGAGTCCAAGATTTTTTCTGTAATTAAGAAATAAATCTGTAATTGGTCAATTAAGCAGCAAAAAAGGTGGTAAAAGAGTGAATCAAGAGCAGGGAAAATGTATTGGTGGAGTGGTGGGTGCAGAGTAGAGAATATATGCAGAGAGTGGGGAGGTGTGGTTCACGAGATGCATTTGTTTGGTTTTGGCCTTTGCGGTTATTTTTCGAATATGGAATCTAATCTGAACTATTTTTCCTGTCACTGACAACCACCACTCTTTCTTTTTCTCTGTCATTTTCTTCATAATAATAATAATAATAATAATTCAACTAAGAGCTTGTGTTTCCTATGATATGAAAAGATAATAATAATCACATCATCGTGTGGTGCGTCCATGTATCCCAGCAGAAGACAAACAGTAAGTCAATATCAATTTCATTCTTACATTTTTGACCAAAAAAAAAAAAAATCCCAAACGGCAATATGCATGTGGGACGCAAGGAGCATGCATGGTCCCTTTTAATTTATCACCGCGCACCGCTTTTGTTTATCCAATTTCCAGAAAACCTCCAAATTTGCACTATCAATGCGATGCGTACATCATAAATAGCCAAAAAAAGAGGACAAATCATATTAACATTATTATTATTCCTTACACATTGCGCGAGGGGTTTAGCTTTTGCACCCATGACCATGCTCGAGGAGTTTAGTTTTTGCACCCATGACCATGAGAACAGTGGCGGAGCCTGGACCCGAAAGTGGGGGAGTCGGATTGAAAACTCAAAAAAAATCATATAAGATCTAATTTTTCAAAATAGTAAGCAAACTCAACTCAAATGCATTACAAAGTTTGCAACAACTCAAAATCTATTACATTAGGCTAAAAAGTTAACTGAACCTGATGATTTTTTACTTTAGCAAATTCATCAATATATAAGAGAGTCGCTAACAAATTCTCTTTCAATACAAATTGTCAAACTATCAGTAAGAAAGTCATCATCCATCTTGTTGCGAATTGCAGTCTTCACACGTTTCATTGTCGAAAACGCTCTCTTAGTCGTTGTTGTAGAAACCGCTAATGTTAACACAAGGCGAATCAATCTTATTATCATTTTGTAGTTTTCCGCCTTTCTTGTTTCCCGCATCATTTCAAAGCATGAATTTGGAGTAGATTGTTGATTTTCATTCGGAGTAGATTGATTTTCAACTGGAAAAGAAGATTGTTGATTTCCAACTGCAGGAGAAGATTCATGATTTTCAGGTGGGGGAGTATCTTGGTGGTTATTTAATTCCTCATTTTGTATATTTCTTACGGGCCTAAAGAAAGAATACATTGTAGTTTTGTCTTTCTTGCTATGAGGTTATTGTGTAGCCATAACTTTATGAAATCAAAGTATTTACTACAATCTATCAGAAAATTTATTTTGCCTTAAATAATTCACTTACTAGCAATAAAAAAAATAATATCAAAAACCAACCAACAAGTCAAACAGTGCAATTATTCTCCAAAGAGGCAAATAGTACAATTACTTTCCATTCTCCAATCTCCAAAGAAATAAATTATAGACTTATAGTTCAATTAACTTAAAACTCTTCCAAGAAATTTGGATAATCACAATTCACAAGACATTGAGACAACAATACATTATACATTCCACAATCCACACGGCCACAACTAATTACCTAAACCATTAACATAAAAACATAGCCCAAATCTCAATGAATAATCGTAAAACCATCAAAATCCCAAGAGCCAAGATTAATACTTTTCTCAATTTCTCTCATAACTTCATGCTCCTCATTTACTAATTTAACTACTTATAAAGTTCAATTTTACTATTTTAACAAGTACCATAAAATCTAAATTAGGGCAGAATCCATTTAGGAATTAGGGCTAAAATGATAGTCTTCATTTATTAATTTAACTACTTATAAAGTTTAATTTTAACAAGTACCATAAAATCTAAATTAGGGTAAAATCTATTTAGAAATTAAGGCTAGAATAATACTTGATTAAAGCTAAAATCTAGATGAACCCATGCCCACCCAACCAACCTCTTCGCCGACGCTCCAGCCGTTGGGCCAAGACAGGCCTAGGCCAGAGCCCAATAAGACCCCCTGTCTCGGCCTGTGCATGAGAATAATATATACCCTCTATAGTTGCTTGCTTGCTTGACATACATTCCTATTCCTTTCATACGTTACCCAAGCAATATTTCTATTTTTTTCTATATTTTCACGGGTCTACAACTTCACATCATGCGGTGATTTAGCTGCGCTTCCACTCCACATGAAGGAAGCAAATTAAGATAATTCATCTTCAAATGTTGGACCTACTCTTCATTAATGTGTCAATCATTCTTCATTTTGGTTGTAGGAGGTGTTTGATTCTCTTTATGAAAACACATATTATAATCTCACTTACCACTGATTTGATAACTGTTTATTTATAACTATAAATTTCAAAATTTTACTAAATCTACAACATTCATTTCACTCCATTATAATTCAATTTGAACTAATATATTCAAACATGTTTAGTCCTTCGACCATCTTGACCCCTAAAATGGAAAAGTAATCAAGTCAAGTCAAGACCACTGTTCCCAAACAACCTCTTCCGTGAGACCATAAGGCGTGTGAATAAGAAAGGGCTAAGCTGACGTGCATGGTGGGTGCTGTCTACTCTCAAACGGGCCTGCATGACTAAACCTTCAGGCCCAATAGTTGCCACTATATTTTATAAGATTCTTAAGATAAAAATTATGTTTCTTGACAGTAGTTTGAAAAATACATTGTTATTTGAAATTATTTGGAAAACTATCCTATTTAATTATAAAAGCACCTTAATTGATTTTAATTAATTTCAAATTTTTATTAAATTTAATTATAATAATAATTATTAATATTATTATAATTATAATTATAATTATAACAATATAATAATAATTATGATTTTCCAACCAACTGCCAACATGCCGCCGCCACCGGTGTAACAAAATTAGTAACAAAAACAAAATGAAAGGCACATTCTACAAGAAAAAGATTGGTAACAAAACACCTCAAATTCATAAAAAAAATGGTAACAACAACCAAATAACACAATAAAGCATATAAAAATTGTTAAAAAATGGTAACAAACACCAAGAAAATAGGAAAAATTAGCATGTTAATAGTGTTACGAATAAACCAAAAAATAGGAACAAAATCATAGTAACAAAATAATGGAAACCACCAAAAACCTGCCGGAAACATAGTAACACACTTGAATATGGTAACACACCGGAGAAGGGGAGAATGGTAACACACCATATATTGGTTTAAATGAAATTTTAAAAATAAAATAAAAATAAATAAAAAATGAGGAAATGGCGGGGAAACCACTCCCTCCCTTGCTTTATGTCAATTGCTTCCTCTCTCTTTCATTCATTGAGAAAGGTGGACGGTTGAGGTGGCGGCGCCGGCAGCGGCGCCGACAACTACGATGGTGGCGGCGGCGGTGACGCCAACAGCTGCGGTGGCGGCTTGAAGAGTATGAATTGGTGATTAAGTACGAGTGGATGACCGCTAGGGTTAGGGTATGAAAGACGGATATATATAGTCTACAAATAAATTAAATTAAGTAATAAAAAATAATACTTTAAATGTTACAAAAAATCAGAAAAGTAAATTAAAAAAAGGTATATTAATAATGTGGAGTGGTATAATTACAATTAGTATTGAATAAAGGTGTAAAATTATGTGTGTCTTTGAAAAAAAAGGGTAAATCTCTAATTGTCTCTATTCTATGTATCATCCAATGCAAACTTTGTTAACTTCTACGAAATTTTCAACTTTGAAGTTTCAAACCAACTGAAAATTCTGGGTTTTGTTTAGTCCTAATATACTTTTATGCAGTCAATTCCAACCACAGGGACGGAAGCAAGAATTCTAAACAACTAATGTACTAATACATTTATGAAATTGTTGTAATTATCTCAGTACATTAACAGAAACTATTATTGGTTTTGTAGATTGACTCAGGAGAGAAGGTAAGAAAAAGAAGGAGGAGAAGAGACGATGACTCTGGTAATAAATAAATACACATATTATTATATAATGAACTTCTCTTCAATCTGTAATTAGATTTCATCTATATACTAATTAAAGGAAAAGAGTGGAGGTACCTTTGTACCGCAATCCCCCTCCCAAAAAAAAGTCTATTATTATGATTTTTTAGATATTCTTTTTTTATATTACGATAACCTATGTGATATTCTAAATTTCTCAATTTTTTTTAAATTTTCTATTTACTTTTGCCTTATCTATTCACTATTTTGAAATAAGATTTACTATTAAATTGAATTACTAATAGATAATTATCATCACTTAATTATTTAAATTAGAGATAAATTTATTATCCAATTATCTAACATATCTTGAGATTTATAGTTTATAATTAATAGAAATTAAACATATATTGTTAGCTTAAGTTAATTAAAAATTATAATTGTAATCTTTTCTTAATTTTTCCTAATATAAATGAATATTAATAATTACGACTATGATTACTTTTATGTATTATTATGAATTTATATAATCTTTATGTCATCTAACTTTATTGATTTCGAGTAAGAAATATTTTTACAATACACGTAAACGCCTAACTAATAATTATTTCGTACGATGCCATTTGTCTAAATTAATGTAAAAAAAAATGATCCTTATTTGCATTAAGCATGATAAGCAGGTTAAAATTTATTCTAAACTATAGTTAGTTTAAGATGACAAGAAAAATGATTACATTATTATTTAGTTGATGTTAAAAATTAATTATTCTTTATTTGATATTGTAATCTTATAAAATTTTACTATATAAAAAAAATTAAAAATTTCATATTATTTATTTTTTTAAGTAATTTAATATGTATTTTTCGGTGTAACGTATGTGTGAGAATCTAGTTCAGATTATAACATACGTTAAATAAAAATAATTGTGAATTCTTTAATCTAACATACCAATTGGGTCATAACACGTTATTATAGGTGAAAATTAGCTTTCTAGACGCGCCGGCTAGCCTTCAATATATTCGCCTTGGTCAGCTGTATTGTAAGAAAAAGATATCCCAGCTTCACGATTTCAATCCGGATCAATCTTAAAACCTCAGCGGAGGAAAATCATATATCTTCGTTGTTAATGGAGAAATCGTCCAAGACGGAGGAGCCTGCGATTGGTATTCCCTACAACGCGGCCTACCAGGCGCCAATGCCTCAGCAGTATTATGTAGGTGAAAACCCTTATCAATCCGGTGCTGTACCCCCAAACGCCGTCGTCGGTGACCCTAAGGGAATCCCTCTTCAGCAGACTATTTACCGAGATACTCCCGCCCCGTTTAATTGCATTCACTGTGGAAATACTGGAGTCACCTCTGTCAAGTAAATTCCACTACTCCCTTCTCCCTGATTTCCTGTTACTATTTCCAATTGTAGTACAAATCCTTTTCTTCTTCTTTTTGACATTTTATTTGCAGAAGGTTGTATGAATTATCTGGATTTCCAAGTTCGAATATTCAGAAACAAGTTTTTCAATTTTTATAAATTGTATACTTCCCGCATCCTCAAAGATGTTGGACTATGGGAGTAATGGTGTCTAACAGGTTCTAATTCGCAAGGAGGGATAAGTTTTAACCATTATATTTCTAGGCGGAAAAAATGGTTTTTCTAGTGTAAATTGTGAAGCAGTGCGTCCAATGCTCTAGGTGTATGGTTTTTGCATTTAAATGTATGTTGTACCGTTGACAGATAAACATTTAAGGACATTTACGCTGTAACCATGCTTGTGTGTATGGTTGAAGAAAGGGTTGGGAAATATAATGTGTCAAAGAAACTTTTGTTGCAAAATATTTTCTCTTGATAAAGAATTGAGTTGTTTTTACAATTTTTTACAAGAGGGATTGGCATTTATAAATGAGTAGAATGTCGTGTCTTTCTTATTAAGAAATTTCTAGATTTCAACCCCCTGGTCTTAGCACATTTATCCCTGGCTCATTGGGTGGATTGCTCTTCTTACCCAGCATATTTTGAAAGAGAAGAATTTATTTACAAACCCAATATCCTTTGAAGGGAAGAATATTTATTCTTTGTTATATCGTACAACTTTGTAGTATATTTACTGACTTATTGACTTTGCTGTACACATTGTTTTTCACTTATATAAGAGGCTAAATTAATAGGAAAGGATGTTTTTGTATTCGCGACATGAAATGTTTGGGAGACTAGTTCAGTGTAAACATAAAAAATGAGACTGGCTTTGTTCGTAGTTGGCTTGATATGTGGAGTTGTGTCCGCAAATTTTGTTTTCAGTGGAGGAAGAACCTTAGATCATTCTGAAGCTTTTTAATGGCTTTGGATTTTTCTTGAAAGCTTTTAATATGGTGTTTGAATGAGATCCAGGAAGTTACTAATAGTTTGAAGGGGCGAAGAACATCTCTGCAGCCAATGTTCACTACACACACCATCTCTCCTTGTTGGAACATTGAATGAAACTCTCTGCAAATCACTAATGATCAGTCAGAGTCAATTAAGTGCATAGTGGCCTTATTGAATATCTGTGGTAGAGACTCAAAGTTCATTGCTTCTATATCCAATGTTCACCACATACACCATCTCTCCTTGTATCAAATCATCAATGATTAGTCAGAGTCAATTAAATGCATAGTGGTTTTATTGAATATCAAAGTGCATTGCTTAGCTACATTGCCAGGTGGTGCAGAACCTATGCCTAAAAAAGTTTGAATGTTATGCATCTAAAGTTTTACCTTTTTACATCTGACTATATAAATTTTCTTCTTTATGTATTATCTGTTCTCAAGGGTATGTTTATATTTTAAATTGATTTTGTTTATCAGACATAAACCTAGTTTAGCAGCTTATGTTGGTTGTATGATGCCAATGATGCTTGGGGTCTGCTTTCTATGCCCTTCCATGGATTGTCTATGGCACAAATACCATTATTGCCCAAGCTGCAATGAGAAGGTAAATTTTGTTTCAATGCTTTAGTTTGTGATTCAATGTCATATACTTGCCATATATCTGTAATAATAATGAACACTTTTGGTCTTATTTTTAGGTTGCTGACTTTGAGAAGTCTGATCCCTGTCTGGTGATGGATCCTCCACAGTGGATACAAGAGAGCTTTGCCTTGCCTGCGTGATTTAGGAGCTAATCAAGGGTCCTGTGGACATATTTTTAGATTATTAATTTGAATGTGAATGTGAATGTGAATGTGATTGATTGTAGCTGCTTGGTAAAAACTGAATGGATTGGTGTTTACAATGAAGCCGGAAACAGGAGTTACTGGTAGCCGTAGGAGCTCAGAAGAGAACCTGGATTTTGTAATTATGGAATAAATATATTTGATCTTCGTCTAAGTTATCGTCTTTGGCTTCTCGTTCGTCTTCCTTTCTTTGCTACTTTTTGGTGCAACCGGTAAAGATGATCTTCCATTGACTTGGATTGGTACGACTATTTTTATCTTCCATGATACTCTAGTTTCATCTTCCTCGTGTAACAATTTATAACAATGTTTTCCTTCTCGGTATTTGAGAGATTCAATGCGTTACGGACGCGTAATTGGTGTCCAATCTCTTTCTTTGGTGATAATGAGAAAAGTACGTGGAGACGTAGAAGGACAGATCCACTAAAGAATAATAAAAATAGATTGGTGATGAACATGGTTTACTGTGCATCCTGGAGAGAACCACTCGAAGGGAAAAAAGAGAACCTTGGAGGAGATATAAAGTTGGAAGAGAAGGTGACCAGAAGAGCAGAACTTGATGACGGGGGAATACGACATAGGATATCATGTGTTAATAGCTCCGATATTCTGCCGACAGCAAGGAATGCATTAAATCAAGTACCCTTGGTTTTCCCTTGATGGAAAAGATTCCGCGTATTGATGTTTGTTTCACAACCTGGCTTCTGGAGCAGGAAGGTCGACGTTTGCCTTGTAACAATTTGGCTGGGGAACGTGTAGTTTGGTATAAAGCGGGGACAGTTGCTAAACTTATGGGTCTGGAGGCAATGCTCATGCCAGTTAAGAAACAAAATCTGAAGAGGAAACCCAATGCAAATTTTGGCAATTATATGAGGAGGGAAATCATGGGTTCCTGCTCAAGAACAGGATACAGTATTATGAAGCCTGTCGCGGTGGAACTTCCAAATGGTGAATTAGGCTGGCCAATTTGACATTTTCTCTAGAATTAGAATATATAATATATGTAACATAATTGTTTTAGATTGCTTTTAAAATTTTCCACCTAAGAAGGCCATAATATCTCTCCCTGGACCTCTTATCCGGAATATGAACATCTAACCAATGCAAACACTTGTTCAATTGACTAAATGTTACCCACTTACCTTGAAGTGCTGCCATTTATTTATTTATTTTGTGGCTAAGAACTACCATTGCATAGATAAGCTTTAACTTCATTATCAGGGGGGCCAAAAAAAAAAAAAGAAAAAAGAAAAAAGAAAAAATGAAAATTGAGAGTTTTAGATTGACTTTTTCAGGTTATGGTCAATATTTCTCCAGCATTTAAAGTATTTTGTTGACTTACAAACTCCCCCCGGGAAGTCTTGGTCGGCAGGGCACAGTGGTCAGATTGATTTGAAGATGGTATATTCTTACCATCATCTACGTATAATAACTACATTCTGTCAGAAATCAAAGGAAGCGTTTTCTTGCATGAGGCCGTTTGTTGCTGTCCTTTCGTTTTTCATTGCCAGTGCAACCGTGGAAAGCAATTGTTATTTTGCATTTGATTATTATTAGTTTTTTTGGGCAACACAATCACTTATTCAGGGGAATGCCTGGAGGACTCAGCTGAATGATCCAAATAATGTTCTACAGAGCTGGGATCCAACACTGGTTTGATGTCACCTGCACCTGGTTTGATGTCACCTGCAATTCAGACAATAGAAGTGGTCTAAAATTTCAAAATATATATTATTTACATAAAGATGGTTAAGAGAAATGTGATTCCAGGGAGCTTGGTGAGGCTGGACTTGCGGGAGCTCTTGTGCCTGAGCTTGGACAGTTAGCTAATCTTCAATACCTGTAAGCTTTCAATTTTACAAATTCCCAAAATGGAGCTAGGAATTGTACAATATGTAATGACTCTTTTTGACAGCCAAGTCCAACACAACAATATCAGTGGAGAAATACCAGGAGCTTTAGGCAATTTAACAAAACTGGTGAGCTTGGGTCTACATCACAATCAACTAAGCTGATCAATCCCAGATGCTCTAGCCAACTTGCGATTTTTAAGATTCCTGTAAGCCTGAAATTTTAATGTAATAAATCGAACTCCATAGGAAAAATTCACACTGTTGATCTGATTGATTGCAGTAGATTAAACAGTAACAAGTTAACTGGAAGAATACCCCATCAAGTCATTCAGTGGGGAAATCTGCACATCATGTAACTTTACCGTCCTTTGACCAATTGAAATTTTTTTCATTAACAAAAAATTCTGAATTTTCTTTTGCTATATGACCACCAGAAATGTCTCCGACAACCAATTAGCAGGCACTGTTCATCACACAAATACAACCGGTATTATGTTGTCAAGAATAGTTTTATACTAGTGCATGTCAAATGTGCTTTTCCCATGTCTTGGCTATAACAACGGGTGCTGTGTTTTTAATGAAGGATTTGTGACTAGTACCATAATCCAAGATGCAAGAGCCTAGGAACACGTGATTTGCCAAGGTTTTGTGTTTATCCACCATTTCTTGTGCTGTAATAAATTCCCTCATTATAACTTCATAATATGGGCTTGTTTCTGAAATTTTCTCTACTTTGTAACGTTCTTGTTAAGTATTTAAAATCTAAACGGTTAGAATTCTCTTATGTGTATTAAGATCTTAAGAATTGCTGATGCGCGTTTATGCTAAACGACAACTGCCAAAATGTAACGAGAATGATACAAACCAACTAGTGAATCAAAATTATGACCTGTCATCAGCATTGTTCATTAAAATGGCTAATTAATGCTAGTACATTAAAATGGCTAATTAATGCTAGTCAACAATTTAGTTTTTCTAAAGAAATTGATCAGACTCTATTTTTAGAGCTTGATGTCTCACATGTTACTCATATAAGAAAAATAGTCCTTGCTTTTGTTAGATGAGTGCCGTGTAAGAGATCAAGATCTATTTTTAAAGCCTAATCAGCTTTTTTAAAAAATTTGATCAACCATTAATCCCGTTTCCGGACAAACGAGAGACATGGTGTAGGCCCCACTTTTGTGTCTACCAAAGGATGAGTTGCCGTTACTCTCCTTGATTTGTGATTTTAGAAGGTGGGCAATGGTCAATGAGAATTCGTATCGATAAAAATTAAAATGGAGGGAAAGAAAAAGTTAGCTCTTTTCTTTTCCTATTTACCACTAACTGACGGACTGATGATGAAAAAGTTATCCCGTTGAGTTGAGTCTTTGCGCCTTTTTCCCGATTTGGTATAATTATTATTGTTGAAAAGCAAAGAAAAAAAGGATGAAACATTATAAATATAATTCAACTGGAATTGGTCAAATTGCTACTTTTAAGGAAAATGTATGCTTTATTAATTTTCCCCACCCCATCAATCTATCTATTCGAAATCGAGTATGTTTGTATGTAATTCTAAGTGCCCACTATTATCCGCCTACGTGCACTTGGTACTTGAGTGCTGTGGACATCACAACAAATTAAAAATTAAGGTTCGTTTGATATTGTTTATAATTAGATTAGTTTATAATATATTTTAAAATTTAAATTTTAAAGACATGTAGCTTAATTTAATTGGTTAAATTTTAAAAATTGTTATTTGATGTGTTTTGAGGGTAAGGTGTCAGTGAGAGAATTTGACAAGTGTCTCAAGAGTTTAAAATTTAAAATGTGTTATAAACTATTTGGTTTATAATCAATGCTAAACGGACCCTAATTCTTTTTATCAATTAATTTAAATTTTAAATTTTAAATACATGACAATATTATATTTAACCACATATTTAATGTGATGTAAACTTTCACATCATTTTAATCATTACCTTCACATGACACAATTAAATATTAACACCTATACAAAATTTGAATTTTAAACTTATTTATAAATTCAACTTTTGTCTCTTACTCTATCTATAATAATAATAATAATAATAATAATAATAATAATAATAATAATAATAAAATTCAATGTGATCATGGATCCAATCAACATTTTAAAATATATTCAAGACAAGAGGCTAAGGTCTATTCTGTTTATATTTTTTGAATTTATTTTGAGTATTGTCTTTCAAGAGTAAATATTAAATAAAAGAATGATTTCATTTATCTTATTTTGAGCATTTTTAAATTTTTAAACTAAAGAGCTCAAAACAAAAGAAATGACATTTTATCATTTTGAGTTATTCAGTTTAAAATTTTGAAAATGTTCAAAATAAGGGAAATGAAATCTTTTTTTTTACTTAATATTTACTCTTGAAAAAAAAGACTTAAAATAAATTTAAAAAATATAAAAAGAATAGGCCGTAAGATTATTCTCTATTTTAGATAGTGAATATCCAGGTTAAGAGTTATTCTATGGAGAAGGGAGAGGCCTCTTTTTTAATTTATTATTACTATTATAATAAAAATATATTCTCTATTTTAATAGATTGTTTTTAATTATTATGACTATTACTATTACTGTTATTATTAGAAAAGGTAATCCAGTTTATTATTCTTTCTCGATCAGTCATTATCATGTTTGACCAATTCCTAAAGTTGCCACTTTTATTCCTTTGAAGCATTTTGGCGGGCTCTGTTTGTAGTCAATTAAGAATTTATGGGACTGTCAATGTTTCTGTACTTGTAGTTTTGTTTTAGCACCATATATATATTATAGCATCAAATATCAAGACATGTTACATAAGAAATATCAATCACGGGATTCTAATCTTAAAAGTTTTATGAGAGGATTGAAGTCTCATTTCACCTCTAAATTTAATGTTCGCGATATTATTCACTTGATATTGATCTAACACTATATGTACCATACACTACGACACCACATGACCATGTGGCGTGCATCCATGTGGTGTCATCGTTATGGCACATATAGTGCTAGAATGAGACTCATTAGCCCTCAAAAGTATAGATCTCAATTAATTCATTCAACAACAAATATTTTTCAATAGTATAATTCAACGCATGCACGTCTAAAACGCCATTAGCTATTTTAATTTTTCTTTCTTGCTAGTATTTAAATGTTATATGGACCGTAATAACACATAATTATAGATACAACAAAATTATCGCCCGAAAAAAAAATGTTTCAAAAATAGATTGCATTTAATCTCAAAGTGTAATAATAAGTGTAATTTTAATTTTCCCTCTATGTCGATAACTTTTCAATTTTATATCAATTTTCATCATTAACTCTTATCAAAATGACTTGTATACCCTTATTTCTTTATTTCCCCTATAGAACCCCAACTTTTTAATTTTTATATAGTTTCGTCTCATCCCCAACATTTCATTCATTGTCACGTTACGTTCCAACCAACACCTTCAGTTCCTAACTTTTTAATTACTACGGTTAATTTCTATTAAAATATCTATTATACATTTAATTATTTAAATAAAAATAAAAAATAAAGAACAATAAAAATAAGAACTACACTCATCTTAACACATCTTACCCTAACGATAACTGCTAAAAAATTTGTCCAAACTTGATCTACACTAAACTTGATGGATATATAATCTGCGTAAAAAAAGTTGCCAATTCGAGAATCGAAGATCAGATTTTTTTTTTTTGATTCATCACAAATTACGTAGTAGATATGGATCAAGATGGATCCACACAAATAAAAAATAAAAAATAAACTCATTTCAATTTACAAAAATAAAATCAAACCTTAATGTTCTAATTCTAATTTTCTTTTACTCTCTCTTTCTTTGATCAGCACCTTGATCTGCCTTGATCTATTATGCGCACCGATACAATTTTATCTGGCAAATGCATATTGTATTAAGAACAAAGAACCCACATATGGTTGTTAGTGTTAGTGTTCAAATTAAATAATAAATTGAGACTTTAAAATATATATGAGAGTTTTTAATTGGTCTGAAGCACCGATTTGAACCGGTGCTGGTGGAGCACGGGAGGTTTTTCTCGTGGTTCGACATTGAGTAGTCCTTTTATGGTCTCTATAAATTCCCCAACAAAGGTTAGATTCCCTGCACTGCACCTCACCCCTTTCGTTCAGGCTTTTAAATTATATAATATAATAATATAATTAAGGAAACAAGAAGAAAACCAGTCATTCGAAAAGCATCACCGCAAAAGCTTCAAACTTGCAATTCTCTCGTGTGGTGTGTTTGGTTGTCTAAAATGGCAGTTTGGCTTCTTTTTCATCTTCTTCTCCTTCTCGAGGCGGCAAATGCAAATTTTGAAGGTGAGATTCCGTAACATGTTGTTTTTCAATTAATTTTATATATTATATATGTTAGTTGTTTTGGAATGAATAATGGGGTTTTGGTTAAACAGGGGATGCCCTATTTGCACTGAGGAGGTCAGTTGAGGACCCAGATAATGTTTTGCAGAGCTGGGATCCGACCCTGGTGGATCCTTGTACTTGGTTTCATGTTACTTGTGACGGTGATAACCGGGTTACCAGAGTGTAAGTGAACAAACCCGCACTGCATATAAATTTTCCATTCCGATCCATGTCAATTGAGATTTGAGACGAAGGTGGTGTTGCAGGGACCTGGGAAATGCAAAGCTTTCCGGAAAGCTAGTTCCTGATTTGGGCAAGCTTGAGCGTCTTCAGTATCTGTGAGTATTCTTCTTCTTCTTCTTCTTCTTCTTCTTCTTCTTCTGTATATCTTTTTTTGAATGCACTAACTAATTTTGCACCCAACGTAATCCAACTTTTGTATCTATGAGTTTGCTGAAAAATCTCTGTTAACCAATTCCTGTAATAATGTAATGAGATGAGATATGAATGTTGTAGTTTGAGCAAGTATTAATATTGTACAGCTCTGCTGCAGTTACCTTAAATTAATGTTTCTGGTGTTTTGTTTGTGGTTTAACCAACCATGGCAGATCAATTAAGTAAAATAAAAAATAAAATGATTGGTTTAGTTATGCATGGTTGCAGGGAATTGTACATGAACAACTTGGAGGGACCAATTCCCGCACAACTAGGAAACTTGAAGTCCCTTATAAGCCTGGATCTTCACCATAATAACCTCTCTGGCACCATCCCCCCTTTCCTCTCCAACCTTTCCAACCTCAGATTCTTGTAAGCACCGTTCTTCTCTCTACACTTCTCGCAACTTGGTTCTTTTCCAACTCTCATTATTATTAATATTATTATTATTATTATTATTATTATTATTATTATTATTATTATTATTATTATTATTATTATTATTATTATTATATCAGGCGTCTCAATAGCAACAGGCTGACGGGAAGAATACCAAGGCAACTTACCAAGCTTGGAAACCTAAAGATTGTGTATGTAAACTAGCTACTACTATTAACTCCAGAATCCTTGTCCTAATTTCTTAATTCATTCAGTTTATTATTATGAAATTAATTAATTACTCTCATCTTTATTTGCAGGGATGTTTCCAACAATGATTTGTGCGGTACATTCCCAACAACCGGCTCCTTTTCTAAGTTCACTCAGGAAAGGTATGTAATTGATTAAAAAAAAAAAACTATGATTCTGTTCATTATCCAGTACTTGAAAAAAAATGGCCCGGCCAGAGTTATCTTCACAATTATGGCTCTCATTGTTGCACAGTTTCAAGAATAACTCAAGATTAGAAGGTCCTGAGCTGATGGGCTTTGTGAGATACGATGTTGGAGGCTGCAACTGAAGTTGCTAGCAAGTACCTAAACTAAAGACAAATATTATTAGCCTTGTGATCCATTTCTTCTTCTATCTGCGCTGTTAACTAATCATCATCATATATAAAAGCAACTGACTTTGCGTTGCAAGTCAAAAAACAAACTTGTTGCGCGTAATAATAATTGTAATGATGATAAAAAAGATTTAAAACTAAAACTATCAGGCGGCCTCACGATACTTTTGTGATAAATCAACAAGGCCCTTAACGAGCTCTCGCTTCGGACGGCTTTCAAATCAGGCCTTGAAAAGCCAAAGCTGAGCCAGCCCGTATAAGACGGGGTAAAACTCTTAAGCTTCAATAATTTGAGGCATGGCATCAGCCGAGCCGGCCCGCAAAGGAAAAATGGCTTGTTTCTTTTTATGGCTTTTTTAAGCATTTAAGAAAATGGGAAATAAAATTAACGAGATTAGTCGAGTTCGGCTTCGAAAAAGCATGCGCTGTAAAGCTTGAGCCGAGCTTCAACGTTTTTTGGACGAGCTGAGATTTTAGGCTTACTGGCCCAACCCGTTTACACCCCTAAAAGCACGTATGTAATATATTAATTGTAATTTTAATTTTCTATTAATGTTGTATATCGCATGCAACTAATCCTAATCCACTGCAGCCTATTGAGGCCTTATCCCTTCTAGTTAGTTAGGGGCTACAATTAAGGTCCTCCCTCTATATGGGATATATTGTTAATTTGTTTGCGCTGTGCTTTAAAAAGATATATATATCTATACGCATTGTATTACTATAATGTAAATTATAATTATACTTTCGCCAAAAAATTAAAAAAAAAAAAAAATCCTCATCCACTGTAGAGAAGTTGTGTCTCCATTCCATAGGAACGAGACAGTCTTGTTTTATGTTTCTAGCACATTGTAACAACAACAATGATATTTGTCAATAATAATATTCTCGGATGATGGCCATTTTTTAAGGTGACAGATCTGTTATCTGATGATATTCTCGGATGATGGCATAAGTGGGTGGGTGAAGAATGGTGGGTCTTCCAATTGGCGGAGAGGATTGTCGTCAGTACATGCTATTAGAAAAAAAATAAAAAATAATAATAAAATAAAATTGAAGCTTCTATATCTTCGGTTGAAAAGAATGTAACTTCAGCAAATTTGTTGCAGCCATATGACGTAGGTAACATTACTTGGTTGAGAAAGCCCTTTTAAGAAACACTAAACAAACAACAAAAGGAAGCACAAGCATTGGAGTAACTTTTTAAATAGATAGTTCCCCACATCATCAACAGTTTTACATTTCAGAATCAATATTAATAATTAATTAATTCAGATTCCTAATCATCAATGTTTTGGTTCATCTTTACATCCCATAAATCAACTCTTCTCTTCTCTACCTGCTGAGGTTTCTATTCTCTGTTCTACTTTACAATAACCAAAGGAACACAAGACTTTGGAGTCTGAGGTGTATCATTTATAAACTTTCAACATCATTTCACCAATTCCGGTACAAGCTTCAAGTAAAAGGAGACTTCCTCCTGCAAGCAATGTGTCTGGTTGTCGCCTATTCTCCCTTCTTCTTGGACATTCTGTTTTTCACCCTCATTTCTGGCTTTCTAAAATTCAAAACCGCCTCTGTAATCTCCTTCACTAGGTCAACAATCACTCCTCCAACTACTAACATATACTGCACTCTCACCACCTCTGCAACATTACTGCAATTTCACAATATTTTTTAACATTACTTTCTCTTCCAAAATTCTTAATTTCTTCATGTAAACTCTCATATAAGTATCTACTTTTCGCTGACCAAAGTAACAATTAAATTGGAGTTGAACAAGAGTGCAAAAATATGTAAACTTACTTCAGTTGTCCATATGTTATGAGGGAAAGCTTTGATTCCTTAATTTTCCTTACAGCTCCTGGATTTCTTAATATGGCTCTAACTTCAGAAACAATTCCTTGCAGGCCGCTTGCCACACACAGTTTTACGGCTTCATCTCGAATGTGGAGGCTTGACTTAAATTGCGTATCAAGAAAATAACATTTTTCCTTCCAAGCAGGTAAAGAAATAGTTCCAGTCACCTTTTTCTGAGAATTAGTCCACGGCTTCTAAAGTGGTGAAATTCAGAAGACACTAAGAAGGTGAGAAATAATGCTTACGGGATAGGTACTTTGCAGTTTCCTCATCAATTGCACAGCATCAGGGTGGAAACTCGAGAAGATGATAGGTCTGTGGCCGGCATTCTCAAACACAGCCTGCCAGGAATAGTTTGACTAAATGCTACAAGTGCAATTGCAGGAGAGCAAGTGTAATGGTTTGTTTGTTTGCCATTACAAGATACCAGGCTGGATAATCAAAAATACCTGCAACACTATTTCTCACACACAGAGAAGTTCCTGTACAGTATAAACCTTGCTATCATCGAATTTGAACGCAATGTTGAATCTAATGAGTGATAGACTGTTTGAAACATGATAAGTGTATTTTATATGGAAAAATACTTCTCTTAACTTATGCAATTCTATATGAAATCAAACAGATTTCTACCTAATTTGTGTGAATATGGTTTATATAGGTGAAAAAGCTCAAATTGGAATGATACAAGTGAAAAGAACTATTTTTGAACCAAACTGAGCTTTACATGCATCAAAATGTGAAGGCTCGGGAGTGGGAAGAGAAAAGATCAATGTCAACAAGTGTGAAGGCCGAATGCCACCATTGGGGAACTTGAAAGAGGTCATTTGAAAGAGGCCGCCCCCTACCCGCGGCCTAGCCATTTTTTTGCTGGGGACGGGTAGGCCGCGGTAAGCATGCCGCGGCCACCCGCGGGCTTACGTGAGTTTCTGTTGGCCGCGTCTAGGCCGCGGCAAGCATGCCGCGGCCACCCGCGGCCCGTATCGGAACACGCCGTTTACGCATTTTCGGACC
>CAVNYN010216210.1:0-13774 GCA_963692815.1 Nyctanthes arbor-tristis | reverse complement strand
TCACTTGTACCACTTGTGTATAAAAGAAGAAGAAAACATCTCTATTTATAGGCTTCGTTTCCTTGGAAGACAAGGCAATCCTTCTATGATTTGGATTCCTTTTCCTCCTAGAATTCTTCTTCTTTCCCTTTCCTTTTCCTTTTCAACTTTGGATTGTTTTTGGCAACAAACCCAACACAGATCTCCTGCCGAAAGCAGGTTTCTCTTCCAGCCTCTGACCCGTTTCCATAATCTATCGAGCAAATCTGCAAAGACACGTTTTTTCCTTCTCCCAATAGATATAGGAAAACCTAAATATTTCTCACTCAAACCAATCTTACCCACAGCCAACAGAGAACAAATAAAGGACCTATCCTCCGCTATGACATTAGGACTAAAAACAATAGAAGACTTGTCTAAATTAATTTTTTGACCTAAACCAGATTCATAAACTCGTAATATCGACAAGAAAATAGAGGGATCAGACCTGTTTGCGTGAAGGAAGACCAAAGAATCATCAGCAAACAAGAGATGGCTGATGCAAGGGGATTGTCTAGAGCACCTAAAACCCATGATCCTGCCCTCAAGTTCAGCCTTCCAAATCAGGCCTGAAAATGCCTCCGCCACCAACAGGAATAAATATGGAGAGAGGGGACCGCCTTGCCGCAGCCCTCAAGATGCCTTAAACTGATTCATTACCTTCCCATTGATAAGCAAAGAGAACCTAGAAGATGTTATACAATTCGAAATCAGCTGTATCCACTTGTCCGAAAACCCCATTTGCCTCATAACCCCAATCAAGAAAGGCCATTCAACCCGGTCATAGGCCTTGCTAAGATGCAACTTAAATGCCATGAAACCTCTAGTCCCATTTGTTTTCTTAAGGAGTGAGTGGATACTCTCAAATGCCAGAGTTGCACAATCAGTGATATGACGCCCTCCAATAAAAGCACTTTGGTTCTCCGAGACAAGCGAAAGCAAGATTCGCCTCAGCCTATTGGCCACCGTTTTAGAAATCAGCTTGTAAACCACATTGCAAAGGCTGATTGGATGAAAATCAGTAGCTTTCTTCGCCCTATTCTTTTTTGGAATTAACACCAGATGTGTGTCACTAATATGTTCCACTGGAGCCCCCTCATTGAGACATGCGAGGCATACAGAAAAAAATTCCATAGCTGTACGTTTGGTAGAAAAATGGAAATAAAATTTAAATTCCATTTCTTTAAACATACTTTGACACATCTTCCCTAAAAAACAATTCCGGCCTCCCCTAAGTTTTTGGTTCAAGGAACCTTCCATTTTTCTAAAATCATGTTTCAATGTATTTTTAAAGAGGGGAAGCTTCAAGTTCTTAGGGAGAGCCTTACGAGGCCGTCCAAGTTGGGCTTAGGTCAATACTTATAATAGCTGGTCATCAATTGGACGGAGGTAAGACTGATGAATTGCGATTAGTTTAAACTTTCAACTCGCGATTTACGGTGACCTAGTCAAAATATGTGTCTTTTATCTGTTCGTCTTAAGAAAAAAGGAGTCTTCATACGACCAATCATTAACCTAACTTTCTCACTTTCTTTTTCTATATATTTAGTAGGACAAGCAACTACGTCATATTTATTACCTATTGATCATATATATCAACACATTTCACCCGCTTAAATATGTCCTTCGAGGCCATGGAGCACGTGACCTAATTAATACACCTTGGTATTTTGCCTTTCCATATAAATATGAAAAATTCTAGTTAGACAAAAGGAAAAACAAAAAAAGTGATAAAATTGACATATGAGTTATGTGGTAAGTGTTGATATAAAAGTGGTGTGATGTGGTCAAAAACGAGATTGTCTCATGTATGAATTTTGTTAAATTTTTTATATGAGTGTTTGTTCAAATATCACAACTCTATAAATATGGGAGCAACGCTAGAGAGTTTAGACATTTTTGGGAGTACTATTCTGTCTCAACAGTTTGCAATTATGCTTTCTATGCACAGTTCAATTTCAATATTCATCAACTCGATCAATACCACGTGTTTAATGCTTCACCTCTTATCTTGCCTACTAGTTTGCTCGTGTTAATTTAAAATATAATTCTTTTAGCACATCATATAACACAACATATTCTTAACTTTCATAGTGTTCGAATTTTATTTGAGAGTGGAGTTAGAAACCTATTTGTTACTATGCCCAGAATTCTATTTAAGGGGACTAAAATCAGATACATCTTCATATCATATGAGTGCGTGAAAGCATGTTGCTGAATTTTCAAATTCACGTGACGCATATCCTTACATAAACATGAAGTGCTATAAAATTTGTATAATGTTTCAGTAATTTGAATAGTGTTGTACTCGTAATATTTAACATTTACTACGTAAGTGACAATGTGACATTAGTGTGGTGACTTGTAATGGTTCCATGTGCAAATCTTGGAGTTGTTTACTATTGAAAACCAGACTTTTGTCCATGAGTTCTATAAAGTGATGTAATTTGAGTAGTGTTTGTACTTGGAATATTTAACATTGACTAGATAAGTAACAATATAACATTAGGGTGGTGACTTGTAACAGTTCCATGTGCAAATCTTGGTGTTGTTTACTATTGAAAACGAGACTTTTGTACATGTTTTATAAAGGTAATGAATATTATATATATAGTCATTTTCGTTTGAGTAATGTTATCTAGTACTATTGCTGTCTAACACTATATCAATGTGGTATTAAATGATAAATTGAATTAAGTGATTAATTTATTTATTCATTTAATTTCACTTATCATTTAATGACTCATTAGATATCATTTAGACTGGTGTCAAGCACTACTGATGTTACATAGCATTATTATTTTCGTTTTATTGTGTAGTACATATCATGCCACATGGTAGATCCTGATTGATCAGATAGAAAAGCAAAAGGGAGCCAATATAGAAAGAGCTTGGAATGAACAAGAAATTTCTCATTTTTAATTTCTTTATTTATTTAAAAATGAGAAATGCCGACACTATCATTTGCGCGTTTGAACTCGTTTAAACAGTGAAAATCGCATGCTAATAATCTATATTATATAAAATAAGATAAGGGTGGTTTTTCCCGCTTTTTTTCTGGCTTTTTAAAGTTTCTGGCGCTATAATGTTTTTAGCTCTATAAGATTTTATGTGATATCATTTTTTATCTTTTTTTATATTGTTAGACTAATTTTTTAAATAATATTCACTTTTTCCTTTATTAACTCATATTCAATCTTTAATTTACAGAGGTTTTTTTAGCCAAGTATTTTGAATTAGGGATCTGTCAATTATCAAATTGAACACAAAATTAATTGAGAGTTCTATTTCAAAAAAAATAAATAGTAATTTTTATGATTCGAAAACCTAAGTATAGTACGTCTCTAAATTAATAAATTTCTAAAAATATGTAACATTAATTGTAAATTTTAATTTTTAATAATTTTTAAGAAATTTTTATATGGTTATTATAGTGTAATAATAAATTAATTTTTTTAAAAAATATAATACTCTAATTTGTCGATTCTATAATTAAATTAGAACTTTTTGATAATTTAAGTGTTAACGTATTTAGAGTTAGATTATTTATTTGAGAGATAGACCGAATATTGATACGGTTGCATTGTAATAATTATTCAATAATTTTTATTAAATATTTTATTTTTATTGAATCACCTCAATTAATTATATATGTATAATTAACTGGTGCTATAATTCAAATAAGTACTATAGCAGCTATGTTCCTTACATTCTAGACGGAAGGTCCTGAATTGAAACACACTCGCCTATTCCCTCTCCTATACCCACTGTATTAAAAAAAATAGAAGAATTAACTGGTACAAAAAGTGTTACTGACAAATAAATTCAAATATAATAGAATAATTATAAAAACTTATGTTTCATAATATTAATATGACTCAACTGACTGTATTAATAATTTATATTAAATTTTTGTATAAAAATTTGTTGACATTTATTATTAGAATAATTATAAAGAGAAATATTTATTTGACATGAATAACTAATATTAGTTCCCCTCCCGCCCCTTATTTGCACTGTATAAAAAAAATTAACTCGTGTAAAAAATGTTACTGATAAATAAATAAATTTAAATATGATAAAATAGTTATAAAAACTTATATCTAATAATGTTAACATATGACTCTACTGACTGTATTAATAATTTATTAAATTTTGTAAAAAAAATTATTAACATTTGTTATTAGAGTAATTTTAAGTAGACATATTTATCTGATATAAATAACTGATATTTGTTAATTAGTAAACGTAAATTGGTCGCTTATATGTAAGTGGTGAATTTAAAGACCTACGGTCATCAAATATATAGTTGACAGCTAAACATATCACTTTTTTCATGTCAAATAAATATGTCTTCTTAAAATTGCTATTATTATTACTTTTAAATTCCATACAACGCATGTTGAGAATTCTAGTAATAACAATAATAATAATAATAATAATAACAATAATAATAATAATAATAAAAATAAAATATGTGTTAATATTCCAACAACTAATGGTGGAATGACATGTAGATTTCTTGCCAAATAGAGCCCACTATCGATGATAGGCACATTAATACCTGTTCAGAGTCAAGAACTTCCACTTGCAATTCATAAAATTTTCATCTATAAAGTTTGGTCAACTTAAATAATTAGACATGCAAATCTAGCGTAACAAAAACTAACAAAGATCAATCTATGATATCCAAAACAGTTGAGACTATAAATATATAATAAACTAGGGAACTATTATAATTTGAGCTCAAGCGCCTGTTCATCAGATTTTGAAGAACATGCAGGCTGCATTTCTTGATTTTGATTCTGCTCCCTTACATTCCTGAATCAGCAAAAGAATTAAAACCATTAAGAATGAATTGAAAAATTCATGCTTAGATGTTGAATTCATTGGCCTATAGATCAGATCATGTCAAGTAGTGGTTGAATTACCTGTCTTTTCTCTTGGCGAGGAACCGGTGAAGCGATGACCTTCTTGCAATTGGTAAATCTGAAACACAAAAAATCGAAAACCCAATAAACAACCATGATCAAGGTTATGTGATCTCTGCATATTCACAATCTCAAAGGCAATTACCGGAACCAGTAGTCTCAAGTTGTGGTGGAAGCTGTTGTTGCGGCCTAGAGTCAGAGGCCGCCGCACCAGCACCAGCACTAGCACCCGCAATCCTAGTGTTCTCCGCGCCCGAGTTCAGCAGAATGCCCTTAGCCTTAAAAGATCCACTAGGCTCACGTCGTGGGGGGACGAGATCCTGTTTTGGCACGGCCGCGGCCGCCCCTTTCGCTGAATCCAAGAGAATGCGTTTAGCCTTAAGAGAAGCAGCGCTATCGGGCCTTGGAGGAAGCAGTTCTTGCGCAGTCGAGGTTGAGGCCACGACGCCACCAGGACGTGACAAGGTGCCTTGGAACTCATTAGAGCTTTCCTTACCAGCAAATTCTACCAATTCTTTAGCCTTTTCAGCTGGAAAATCATCAAACACCAATACTCTACCCCCATAAAAAATAGTTAACTGGGAACTCTTGCATTCCCCCTGTGCTCCCTCTCTGCAGAGTTAAGTGCAAAAATTCATGTCAATTCCCCTGTACCATTCCAAAAAAAAAAAAAAAAAACCCAGATTCGACTACAATAATCCTTTTTCACCTCTCCGTTCAATAGGAATTCGAATCGAAAAAACATAAATAAGGGGTAAAGAAATCCAGAAACCTTGTGACAGATTTATTTGCATCTTGTTCTGTTGATTCTGGAACTGATTTCTCCTTGTTTGTGGACGAATTGATTCCGGCAGAGGCTGCGGCAGCCTGAGATTTATCCGCCTTAACTGAGAAACAACAACCAAATCATCTTCAATTCAACCACACAATCATCTTCTCATCAAAGAAAACAGAGGAAAATTAAGGTGACGTTACCTATGGATTCAAGGCTTTCAACTTTTCCACCTATTTCAAGATTCAAATCCTTCAAACTCCCTTTCTCCTTGATGAACTGGCTCAAGAGATTGCAGGTATGAACAAAATTCGACTTCTCCGGCGCCACACGGGCCCTTTTCCGATCAGAAAACTCTCGAGAATCCGACATGTTTTCTTTAAAGCAAAATTGAAAGGTGTGGCTGCTCAAAATTGTTGGGCTATGAATTTAAGGGGATATTGTTTCTCCTTTTTCTTTTACTTTAATTAATGGGGGGGGGGGTGGGGTTTAGGCACGTTTAGATTGCGAATGAGAAAAAGAAAATGAGTGAGGAGAAGAAGACCCCACAGGCCACAGGCGCGGGTGAATTCACAGAAATTGTGGGGATGGATGATAAGGTACAAAATGGACAAGAATCACGAGCTTGAAATGAGGAAAATACTATCTGCAACTTGAAGCTAACCATTAAATTATGCCATCAATTTGAAGGTGCCTTTTACCTTAGTGCTTTATCCACGTTTGGCATGCGATTATAATTATTTTCATTTATAACTAGTTATTTGATTATCATTCTCTTTACAAATTATAATTTCATCTACTACTAAATTAATAAATACTCAACTATCGTAACGCGTTTTAAATTTAAATTATATTTTCACCATTTATTTCAGTTTATTATAATTTTCATTATATTTTGTTTGTCATAATATACGGGGTTCCATCTACACAATATCTACAGAAATTTCTAAGAAACCGAGCCAGGTTCCTTGCGGAGCTCTGTTTCAAATGAAATGCAGTCATGCGGTGTGTGTCAAATAAAGTGTCAGTCTGTAATTATAAATCGGGCTCCGTAAAGAACCCGCAATATCTATCCCACCTCTACCCTTAAAACCTAATCTAAATGAGTGTCACACAAGTATGTATAATAATTAACCACATGTATCTATAATAGAATTTTTTACAAGACGTATTATTATAACTTATAAATAAAATTTGTCTATGAGCAAGACATCTGTTTTTTCCCCTTTTTTTTTTAAATTATTATTAGAGAGGAAGGGTGTAGAGAATGTGACTCAAATTTTGATAGACTTTGATATGATACCTCTTAGCTTAGTACAGAGTATGTATTTTTAGAGTATTAGAAATTTTTTCAGTCTTAGCTGCCAAAGAGACATCTGTTAAAGCTACTTATCATTTGAAAGTATTAAATTGGGCTATTATTAGTACTATAATAATAATATGCCACACCACATGTACGTAGAACTTATTTTTCTTCTTTTTTTTTTGTAAGTACAGTTACAATCTATATTATGGTAGTACAAGTGCATACATATATATATATATTTTTGAAACACAGCGCACAGAAATCAATATTATAAACCTCTATACAGGGACTACAAGAAATCAAACTTTTATAGGGAAGACTACTAAGAATGGCAATGGGGCGGGTTTGGGGCTGGTATGCCTCCCCCGTCCCCGCCCTATTAAGAAATCCCCCGCCCCATACCCGCCCCGTACCGGATTGAATCAGGTACGGGGCGGGTAAAAAAAATACCCGTTACCCGCCCCGTTAAGAAATAACTAAAAAATATAGAAAAAATAGAATTAAAACTATATGA
This sequence comes from Nyctanthes arbor-tristis, assembly GCA_963692815.1. Classification (NCBI taxonomy): domain Eukaryota; kingdom Viridiplantae; phylum Streptophyta; class Magnoliopsida; order Lamiales; family Oleaceae; genus Nyctanthes; species Nyctanthes arbor-tristis. The sequence continues at coordinate 6,233 of CAVNYN010216210.1, read as the reverse complement.
AATGTCATCTTAAGTATCATGTCAGTTTCATCTTTGGCATCTAGATTTGAAATTTCATAGAGAACAAAATATTTTTTTCAAAAAAAAGAGATACCGGGGCAAAAAATTTCGCCCCATACCCGCCCTGATACTTAACGGGGTGGGTACTTTTGGGTATCGGGTAATACCCGTCCCATTGTCATTCCTAAATACTACAAACTACATATAAAATGTAGACAAACCCCACACATGAAGAGAATCAAACTTGAGACCTCTACATCCCTGAGCCTCAACTTTAGCCCTCTAACTAAATAGGCTAAGCTCTCATTGGCTATTTATTTTTCTTATTTTTCTCCTTAAAAAGCCCAAAAAAATGTTCATTTTTATTTGGGTGGACCAAAATTTGAATTCAGAAATTGTGTGTTCTAATATTATTAAAATCACTTGATCTAAAATGTTGTTAAAGTATCAAATCAAGCTGCAAACCGTGAAATTGCCACCTTTGCTAACCATGAAATCGCAAAAATGATTTACATTATCAATTAGATTTGTCAATATTTTGTTCTTTCGTTTGAAAATGATTACAAGTGACAATAATAAGTTATTTTATAGCACTGACGTTCTATATAGGTATATCGATGCACGTTACGCATGCTTTCAGATCCATACTACATGCATTTATGTACTTACAGGAGAAAGTTTTTTACGTACCTACAGGAGAAAATTTTTGTAACGATAATTATAATTGCAAATAATAAATAGATGCCAAAAAATTTTTTGTAACGATAATTATAATGTGCAAATAATAAATAGATGCCAAACGGAGCCATAATCAAAGGACTGATATATACCAACATAACTCGTGCCACCTGTCAGCAGGGAAACCGTGTTGAAAGCGTAACTACTTGAGCAACTTGAAAGTACCAATCTTGGTCAAATTAAGCATGTGCTTAGAAATATAGATATGAGCGGAAGTGACGGATAATTTGCACATTTAGTCCCTAACTGTCAACCCGTTTTGTAAAGTAATCCAAAATATTGAAATTTTGGTGTTATTGTCCCAAAACATTCTACTCATTGACATCGTAAGTACAGGTGGATGGAACCATCTATTAACTTTTAGTATATAATAATATTATTATTGTTTTAGGAGAAAATATTATTTGTACACATAAAGTGTACAATTTTTATACACATCCTCTTTTATTTACTTAAATAACTTTTGTCCATTATCCTGAAAATCACAACTTTTGAGGGGTGTGAGTAAATTCATAGGGATATGTACAAAAATTGTACACTATGTATGTACAAATAGCATCTCTTGTTTTAGTATAATATTTTCATATATTGTTTAACCGAGTAAAATTTTGGAATGATTAATTCGAATTTAAAATAAACCTATTTGTTATATAAAAATTGTTTTTTTTTTATTTTAATCATATTATTTATTAATCTAGTATACATTTAAAGTAGCGTTAGCAGATACACACATTGCAATTCTAATTCTATTTAATTTTTAATTCTATCTTTTTTTTTTTTTGAGACGATTTAATTCTATCTTTTAATATTTTAATCGGTTGGAAAATTATTTTATTTGTTAGTGAAGAAATCATTATCTTTACCAAATAGGACTTTAGAAGTTAACAATAAATCAGGACTTCATTCAACAGGACCCGTGTGTGGCCCCAGTAGCAAAATATTTTGGAACTTTAATTTACACTAAAATTTAGATGTTTAGAACTCAATTCAGATACGGTGAGCCGAGCTGAGTTAGGCAAGACATGAAATATAGGTCGAGCTGGTTCCCTTGGCGAGCCATTTTGACGAGGCTATGTACAGGTTATTTGTTTGTCGGGTCATACAAATAAACATCACAAATATTGTCCTGTTGTAACTATCATTCAACATTAACGGTTGAGACATTGATACAATACTAAAACAAAATAAATATCACTAAAGAGACAATATATAGAAAGAGAGTGTTACCTTAGTAACTATCATTCAACATTAACGGTTGTGACTTGAGACATTGATACAATACTAAAACAAAATAAATAAATAAATATCACTCAAGGGACAATATATGGAAAGAGTGTTACCTTGCAGAGGCCGGTCCATGTATAAATTTTAAGTCAGAGACTTTTAAATACTTGGGTCACTTTTGTCCCATGAAACGAGTGAATAAGAAACAATTGATTTGGCTTTCGAGTAGTGGTAGGTTCAAATTTGAATTTTCTTTAAAAATCACGTTAACTCCTTCTGTTTGTTTATTTGCCTTAAAAGCTTTGCCTTTTTTTTTTAATTCCCTATAAATTATTGGCTCAAATCTTCCATTTTGGTATTTTTGCTAATCTTTATTGATGATAACTTTATTTAATTTATTTAAATAATGCAATTCAATATATAAGATTCTTACAAAAACTTAATTTACATGTACATGCGACAAGAATACATGTAAAATACCACCCTAATTCTGTCAACTCATTTTGTAAATACAATTTTGAAAAACATTATGTACAGCTGGACTTTTTTTAGAAACGAATGCCACATTCGTCTCATAAAGATAGTCATATATTCTTTTTTGGCCCATCCCAAGACACATGTTACTTTCTCTTTTAAAAATATAATTAAAATAAGGTTAATTTTACAAATCGTCCCCAACTTTTGAGTTAAGAATTGGTTTCATCCTCAACTTTTTTTCTCTCTCACGTGTCCCCAACCTTTAATAAATGCATACAATTCGTCATTTTGCCACTATTCTATAAAATTTTCATCAAAATGACGATTATACTCCTTGAACTTTTTAATTTTTTTTAAACAAAGGTCTAAAAATTAAAAAAAAAAAAACAACTAATCCACCCCATCTTTCCCAGATTGGCCACTGGAAATGGAGGCATTCCGACGGCCAAAAAAGGGGTGAATCTGCCATCCCCCTAATTTGCTGTCGGAAATGACCATTTCCGGCACCAAATTAGGAAGGGATGGGGGATTCATCCCCTTTTTTGGCACTACTGGCATTTCTAGCAGCACAAATAGTGTGACATCCCAATTTTTCTTTTTACTTTCATTTTTGTGAGGACTAAATTAAATACGAATACAAAGTTAAAGGTTAAATTGAAAACAAAAAAAAAAGAATGAAAATTGAAAAATGAAATTCAAATAAGTCCAAGTGGTTCTAGAGAATTCTTGGGACTTTGACTATATATATGTGTGTAATAAATAAACAAGCAAACTCAAAAGACAAAAGACAAAAGAAAGAAAAGAAATGAGCCAACAAGCACCGAAAGCATTCTACCGAAATTTCGTTTAAAAAAAAAAAGGAAGAAGAGAAAATTGGAAGAAAAGCAAAGATCAATCAAGTGTTATTGATCCTTAAGCCTTGAATTTATATAAGTTTAGGAACGTAAATGTTATTGGGGTTTATGAAATTTTTTATGAATATGCAATACTATGTTGGAATTTTGTTTACTACAAATTTTAACGGCATGAAATCATTAGTTGGTTATGGAAATTGAGGTTGATGATGTTAGTATAAGAAATTATAGTTGGCTCGCAAAAAGATGAAATTTTATATGGAGGAATAAGTTGAAATTTTATACATGAGTTGGTATTATGATTTTGTAGAATAATAGCATGGCAATTGTCAATTTGGTGAAGTTGAGATTCGATGAAAGTAATGAATGACTTAAAATTTAAAAGCAAGTGTTGAAAAATTTTATTAAAGGATTAAGAATTTATATTTAAAGGTGAAGAGTTAGTCTTATTTGTTGGTTTTAGTGGGTATTTGAGACATTAATGAGTTATATCATTACAACTTATAAGAAGAAGTAAGTTTAGAATAATTATAGAAAGGAGCCAAGCATGTGTATATGAATTTAATAAGAGGAATTTAGGCATGGAATTATTATATACGTTGTTATGCCCTTCAATTTTGGAAGATCATAACTTATAGTATATGTTGAATTTTAGCAAGATACAAGTTGGAAAACTAACTTCCATGCGTTGTCTATCATCCAAAATTAGAATGACACCATTTGGAGACCGGTAGGAGTTTTTATGACATATTTTGTGAAAGGTGTCAGGGGCACCCAAGAACAGATCCTTTGGAGGTTGAAAATTATTTTGGTATTCCTAACGTAGTTTTCTTGAGTTCAATTCCAGCTATGATGAACTTATATGGGTTTTCTACATTATAGGAGAATTTCATAAGCATACGACAACATCCTTGATTTTTAAAGGGTGTTAAATGGGCATTGCCGAACAGGAAAATTTAACAATCCTTAGTTAAAAGGTTAAAATTTTACGAATAAGTTGGTATTATGATTTTATAGCATAACATCATGGTAATTGAGGAATCTGGTGAGGTTGGGAATAAATATAAGTAATGAACAACTAAATGTTTAACATCAAATGTAGAATTGGAAAGTTTGTTAAAGGCTAAGAACTAGTATTTAAAAGTGAAGAGTTAGTGTTGTTATGTTGGTGGAATTTATGATTTTAATATGTGATGTTTCTACAATTTTAAAATGAACAAAGTCTAGAATAATTGTAAAGAAGGGGACTTAGTAAGAGATGGATTCAATTTTCACTTTCAAGTGAAAATGAGAATTTATTGAGCTATTATAAAGTATTAGATATATATATACATATACACACACATATGTCAAGAGAATATCTTACTCATTATTTAGAATGATGATACCAAGGAACAATGACTATTATTGAAATTAGAGTTATGAAGTGTTGCTGATATTTTAAAGATGTGATCATATGGTAATTGAGAAAAATAATTGACATCAAGAGGTATTATCTAGTTAAAGAAATTATGAAGTTGTCATGAATTCAAAGGAAAGAATAGAATATGATTTAAAGAGTAAACATGTGTTAATCTAGGGGATTAATAGAGTATATGGTGAACAACTTAGTAAATTTAGGACGTGGAATAAATGAATGGAGAAAAATGGGAAAATGAATGAATGAAAGGATTCGAAAGTTGTGAAAATGAAATTATCCGGATAAGAAGATTTTATGAGAAAAAGGAAATTGAAATTTAAGAGTCTTCATGTTATGCTACAAGAAACACAAAAGGAGCTACATGTACATCGTTACATAACCGGTGAGTGGAGATTTTCCTCTTCGTCTTTTCTTCTAAATGAAAGTTGAATTACACTTGATTTCATATGAATTTTAGAAAGTTGATGTTTTCTTTAGAAATGTTCATGTGAATGTTTATGTGAAATGAAGCTTTTAAAGAAATGTTTGAGTTAAGACGTGATTTATAATGTATGAAAGTCCCCACAATTTGTATCCTATGTTTATGATCATACCGCCTACGGGCGAAGGGGCCTATGGCTCAAACTGACCAAATGAACGCTGTAACATCCCGAAAATTTCTACAAATTAAGGTAAGCAACGAAGTTGTTGTTTTGAAAGAATTACTTGAATATCATTGAAAGATTGCTTGAAGATTAAAAGATTGTTATTGAATTGACGCTAAAGAAAGATCTTGGTTGATAATTGACATAAACTAAAGTGTAATGACTTAATTGACATGAATTGAAGAGTGTGAACTTGATTGAAAGATATTGCAAGGGAAGGGACTTCTTGGGCAATTTCCTGACAAGTGTGCGGCGCCACACCGCGTCCCTTCCCTATAATACTTAATTGGCACCACTTGTCACGATATAGTTGGCGGAACTCAAAAGTTATTAAAATTAGCTAAATCCTAACTATTATATATAGGAAGCTAGGATTTCATTTTTCTCTCAAACCCATTTCCCTTTTTCTCTCCCGAACCCCAAAATTTGTCCAACTTGGCCAAGGGAAGGTGAAAACCGATAAAAACCCGCCAAAATACTTATTTGTCCTTTGAAAAGAGTCCCTTACCATATATGAAAGGATTATAGCTTGAAAGATAGCTTTGATTAGGGAATATCAAGGCTTTAAGGATACTTCTTCACGTGGATTATTCGAAGAATATTTGAGGTGGGTAACCTAATACTTTGATTCCTTTTCTACATGCATAAAGTTTTGATAAGATAAGTGTGTATTTGATTGATTGTGTTGATGAGACAAATATGGATTTGAATGCATTATTATTGAAAGAAAGATTTGTTTATTGCATTTGTATCGCTAGTTAATGCTCTACCCATTTTGATTTGCTTTGTGATGGTATGACCTTGCTGTGTGGTCTTGGCCATCCTGATTTGTTTCCTACACTATGACCTATTCAATGATCCCGGAATAGGGAAGAT
>CAVNYN010216196.1:11309-39365 GCA_963692815.1 Nyctanthes arbor-tristis | reverse complement strand
ATGTTTGTGTATGATTATTCACTAAGAGGCACAACATTGTGCCACTAACCTTAATTACTATTACCATACCTATCAAGGGAAGTTGTAGCTTCTATCATCTATGGTTAACTAGCAAATTTTTGAAAATTTCCATAGAATCTGAACATCACATTTCTTACTTAGATTATGTTCTTGTAAATTACATTCATACACATGTACACAGCAGCCATTCGGTTTCACACATTTTCCTTCTCAATTTCATACATACACATACAATAGTCGACACAAACACATGTAATCAAGCCAATCCTCATCACTTACTGTCTCCCTTCAGTCCCAAACCAAAGTCGGCCAAATGCAACCCAATGCAAAAAAGGAAAAATTAGAAATGGAAATAGAGACACCGTGCAGCCGGCGCTGCCGTGACTGCCACCTCCCGTCACCAGCCACCACCGCTCCTCTAGCCACAATACACAACAAATAGAACCAAAAATTGAAGTCAAAGACGCATGAACCCCCCGACGTGCCTGCTTTACCGGAAAACTCTATTTTTGGCCGGAGATTCATCCATTTGAACAAGAAATCAAAGCCAAGAATCCAAAGAACCCGTGAAACTCACCCTAGCACCCCAAATCACGAGCCCAAAGCTGCGAAACACTCTCGACTGAGACCCACTCACGAACCTCTCTGTCGACCAAACCCAACTCAACACCGGTTGCGACCCATTTTTGCCTTACGACCCTCAGCCGTATTCCCAAAAGCCACCACGACTCGAACTTCCTCAAACCTATGTCCTTCGAATGATTCTAATCTCTAGCTTAAGCCCACACTCAAGTAAAATCTTTCAAATTGATGACAGAATTTGAAGAATAAGCAACAATAGATACAACAATTTAATGCCTAAAGTCCAATTTTAGCAAATACTCTAAAATGTAAATTAGGACAAAACAAAATCCATTTAGAAATTAGGGCTAGAATAATACCTTCTATTTTCTAAAGCTAAAATCTAGATAAATTGATGTTGATGATGATGAACACCCCCACCGACCGGCCACGAGTCTCGTCCTCTGCTTCGCGCCTTCGCCGAATCGCCGGCGCTCGGTTTTGGTCCGTCTTCCAGTCCACGCACGGCAGTCGCGCCCTCTGTTCTGCTTCTGCTTCTGTCTGCTGAATTATGCTTGCTGCCTTCCGTCCTGACTCCCTTATTCCCCTATTGGGCTGGACTCTGTTCAGCCTTTTTTTTTTTTTTTTGTTGAAGCCCAAAACACCAAGGCTCAGCTATCCCCCGAGCCCAATTTACAATCCACCTGGGCCGGGTGCAAAAAAAATTTTTTTTAATAAATTCAGTAGTTGGGCCGAGACAGGCCTGGGCCGGGGCCCAGTAAGGCCCCTCTGTCTCCTCCAGTGCCAGACACATAGCCGATCCCATTTCATCCAACGTATTCCCCTTCTTCCTTCTCTACCCGAACCCCACCAAAAAGAGTTCATCATCCTCTATAACTCCTTACAGATTGACAAAGGAATCAAGAATATATTCATGCAGTATATAGGTAGATCTTGGGCTACACTTTTAATCAAAATAGTTCAGCCTGCTCGAGATAATAATTTACATTTCCATCTTGTAGCCTTGTCCACATTCTCTCTTTAATAAAGTTAAAGATTCTTTTTTCCCCCTCCCCATTACAGATGGCAAGCCAAGATATCTACTGGTATTAATTGAATTTGCCACCTCCATAATAGATGACACTCTATTTCGAACACCTAGTTCTACATTGGAGCTTTTCATTTCCTTCACTAGGGTAAAAAGTGAAAAAAAAAAAAAAGTGCAATGTCACAATAACTATTTGCATATTCACATATCCTCTCCTACGATGCACGGAAGAAGTAATTCAAAATTATTTATTAAATAAAAATTTTAGATGCTAACGTTTTGAATGGGAGCTCCAAATTCCGAACCACACCTATCCTTCCCTTAATTGCCTACCTCCCTTACATCCCCACATGTAAAAGAAATACGACTATTTAATTTGCAAATGTACGGCAAAGGTACCTAATCTTTGCTTTCATTTGCATTTTTGTCTCCAGCCTTTAAATGTGCTTAGTTTTTTTCTTTATTAGTCAAGGAAAGCAATTATGGGCAAAATATATTTAATATTTACTGAGTTAATGAAAGTGACTATCATATTAGCTATAATTGATACATTAGACGACAATTTTGGGATATATTTGAAAAATTGCATTACGAATATACAATTGGGGAAGGGACAGTGAAGATTTGAACGGAATTGGTCAATAATCTTGTTGGAGATGAAGTCGAGAAACATTGGCAAGAATAAAAAATATGTAGGAGATAGAAGAAATAAGAAATGGCAAGAATCCCAATGGTATAGGGAATAAAAGGGAAAAAATAGTAAAAGTCTAATCCAATTAGGGAATGAATTTTAAAGGAACAGTTAATTAAAATTAAAATAATATTGCAAGCATTCAAAGTTTGTAGGAATTAGAGAGATAGAAGGAATAGTATAATAATATCTAAAATTAAACAAAAGAAAAAAATAAAAATAGATATTTTGACAAAAAAGAAAAAAAGAACAAATATTAATTTTGACGTCAGTGGAAAATTTGATTGCACAATGTTTGGATGGAAAAATGGATAGAAGACTACTCTTGATTTAGAATAATATAGCAATTCCACTCGTGCATTGCACGGGATACTTTGACTAAATAAAATAAGCAACATATAAATACTATAATCCATGATTGTATAAAAATTGTTAAACATCTATTATGGTCATTTGGGAAAGTTAACTTTAGAATTCACCCGCTTTAGTGTTGCAAGTTTAAGAGTGAACGGGATAGTAAACAATAATTATTATTCCAGAAGCTATTACACTTTGAAAGCAAAAGGGAGCCCTCAAGATAACCTGCATTCAACAAGGGAAATTGAGTTAATTATGTCAAATATTACATAATAAAATTATAGAGCTAACATACAATTAAAATTTACATACCTAACGGTTAAAGAAAACATATGACTATAAATTGTTGAATACCTCATTTTAAACAACATTCAATATACACTTGCTAGGGTCACTGTTGTTATCATATATCATAAACTTCAAGCTATCATAATTTGTAAACCGTTGAAATGGCTATATACAACTGCCCATGGGTGAACACAGGCCTCTGAAAGAAAATATCAACATTCTCTAGAGATTGACCTTGACACTTGTTAATAGTCATTACATAACAGACCATCAATGGGAACTGTCTCCACTGAAAAGTGAATGACATCTAATATCTAACTGAGTGAGGGTTAGACTGGGAATAACAATATAATATTTTAATAATTCATTTGTAAGCTACGGGTTCACTTAACAAATATTAAAGAATTCAATTCAAAAAAACCATAGATTATCTATATAATAAGTTATATAGAAGTCAATTCAACTCTAATAAAACCGATAGTTTAAATAATGTACTCAAATATTGATTTGACACAAGTAGAATGTTTTTAAGCTAAAATAGAAATCAAACTAACAATATAATTAATATTATCACGTATTGACGTATATAAAGTCTGTACCATGAAAAGTTTACAACGAAAGAACGTTGGGCAAAAAAAAAATTAGGCAATTTAATATTCATCTGGATGAATCAATTTTTTTTTTTTGATAATTGTTAAATTAGTTGTTAAAAATTGTCCCATTCCAAATCGTGTTGACTCTAAATTAATCAAGCCGACAATAACTCCGATGAATAAACACTTCAAGGACAGATCAAATGCCTTAGGAATTAGCAAATACACAACCAATTATGCATTAGTCCAACATGAGAAGTTGAAAAAAATACGTAAAACAACGTTCACCCAATTAATTTAATGTGTATAAATGAGAATTGAGACGATTCCTTTAAAAACAAAATATCTTATTTTATTTGCAATTTAAAGGGAAAAAAATTGATTGATTAATGTTTCTGCATTAATAAAAAGTCAAAAACTCAAATAAACTTTTTGCAATTTAATATTTAAATTCATTATTTATAAAGATAATCGTCATCGTAAAGTCGCACTTCATGTCTTTTTTTTTGTCTTTACGGATTTTTTTAAATAAAATTATTTTACATTAACTTCAAATATTAGTATTCAATTAAAAATAATTTGTGCAACTAATGAAGAAAGTTTGCTAAAATCTATTATTTAAACAAAGGTTTGCAATAATCAGCCCACATACAGTCAAAATAAAATGTTTGAACAGATTCATCACATTTGTGTATTGAGATAAAAAAAAAAAAAGATACAAAGTGACATCGGCTAATTTTCCATTTATAAATAAGAGGTCCTAAAAAAGAAATCATTAGATGGATCAATACACATGAAAAACATATGACATTTAAAAAACTTTTGCAGTGGAGAAGCATTACATAAATCATACAAAGTTTAATCTAGAAGTCTATTACATGAAATATTAATTGTCACAATTGCTCTTGCGAAAATATTTAGAACTATTTTTGAAAAAAGAAAAAAGAAAAAAAAAACCAAATTCACAACCCAACGCAAGGACGAAGAATTTGGTATTCTTATACAGTGATTGATACTCATAACCTGCCTTTTTTTCATGCAATGTTGATTTGAATTAAAAGAGACTATAATAACATTTGATATTGAGGATGAAACAATGAAATAATAATAACATGATTACCTTCAAAATTTCCATTACTTAGCAATAAATAATCATAAGAGTCACAAGCAAACTAATTTATTTTGATTGTATTCATATTGTATTAAAAACATTTGAACTATAGTTCGGACGAGTGTAGAAATTAACGAGAGTGTTTGGACACCACCTGACAAATAAATCGTTCGAGGACTGAGGTTGAATGTTGAAGTTTCACGGTTGGTGAACTGCATAAGGCTGGTGAAGATCGATTGACTATAACAATATATGTAAAGCCATCAGAAATAATTTTAATAGCTTGAAGAAACAAATTAAATATTTGGCTGAATTTTTTAGCTTGAGAAAATGATTGAAATTTTGTCTACAGTTGAGTGATGAGTTGATGATGAAATAGGTCAAAATTAAATATAAGGTATGAAATGAAAAATTTGGCTGGAAATAGTAAAAATGCTAAGTAAGATTAGCTGTATAATTTAGGGTTTTTTAATGATTAAGCCGTGAGCAATAGTTAGAGCAAATGGAGGAAAAGTACCATTAATTGGGTTAGTTAGCAATTATCATTACAATTATCATTAAAGAATTGGATGAAAATGTGAAACTATTCCAATAAGGTTGATTGTTTGATTTGGTGTTCAAATTTTATAGCAATTGAAAGTTACCTTTGAAACCTAATTATTTTTTCTATTGATATATGATTATCTCTTCATATGTTAAATTATCTACATATAACTCTTGAAAATAATAAAATGATAAAAAAAATTAATCAAGCGCTAAGACTAAGAGGTAAACCAATGGCCAAGATGCAAATGCCAGATTTATAAAGGGATTTTGGGTGGGAAACAGAAAAAGGAAATTGTATTGCTTTTAAGCATATTTAGATATATAAATTGGTCTCTAATCTCGTTTGGGATGAAGTCGAGAAATATTGGCAAGAATCAAAATTATGTAGGAAATAGAAGAAATAAGAAATGTCAAGAATCCCAGTGGTATAGCGAATAAAAAGTCTAATCCAATTAGGGAATGAATTTTAAAGGAACAATTAATTAAAATAATAATTGTAAGAGTCCAGACAGAAGGAATAGTATAATTATAACTAAAATTAAACAAAAGAAAAAGGAAAAATAGATATTTTGACAAAAAAGAAAAAAAAACAAACATTAATTTTGGCGTCAGTGGAAAAATTTGATTGCCCAATGTTTAGGCAGGAAAATGGATAGAAGACTACTCTTGATTTAAAGTAATATAAATATAAATATATATAAATATAAATAGATCTATCCAATTTTCTTTGATGACCATTGTTTCAATCTTGAGTCCTTGTGTCTGTATTTACTTTTCCTCGATGAGAGCCCAGTCCATCTTCGAAACGGCACACATAAAATAATAAGATTAAGACACCAACTACTTAGCGCATGATTTGGTTCTCAACTGTAAAATCCTTATGGGAGGAAAACAGAAAAAATGAAGTCAAGTCTTCGCCTTTTGATTTGTAGCAAAGAGCAGCAAGATTTAAGGATAAATTGGTTAAGTCCTCACCTTTTGTTTTTCTTACAAAGAGTCACAAGATTTTAGGATCAATTGGTATCGTAAATTAGTCTAGTCTTCACTGTTTGTTCCAAAGAGCCATAAGATTTTAGGATCAATCTTATCGTATATTAGTCAAGTCTTTGCCATTTGTTTCTTTTGCAAAGAGCAACAAGAATTCAGGATCAATTAGTATCATAAATCAAGCAAGTCTTTGTCTTTTGTTTTTGTTCCAAAGAATCCAAAGATTTTAGGATCAATCATCAGTATCATAAAACCAGAACTCAATCATTTAACTAGGCTATTTTATTCTTGGTTATTCATCACAACAACTATTGTTGAGTTTAGACACACCAAAGAAAAAACTTATACTATATAGTCACAAAGTATTTTTACAATGGAACACTTTTATTTTCACACACACCAGGCCTGGTCCTGGGCTGAGGCGGATGAGGCAGCTGTCTCAGGCCTAGGACGAATAAGGGCCTAAAAATCTTTGTTATACCTAGCCAAATATACATGTATTCCTTTTTTTTAAAAGAAATGCTTATGCGGCCCAAATTTGGAAACAAAAGGCCCAATTTTTAACAATTTAGGGGCCAATTCATGAAAACTTAAGGGCCCAGTTGGCCGAAAAACAAAATTTCAAAATTCAGATTTAAAAGAAGAAAAAAGAAAGGAAAATTATTACAAACAAAATGTTGGCATTGAGGCACAATTATCCAAATCCCTAAATTCCAAAATATCCCAAATCCCCAATTGGAAATTGAAGAACCCTAACCTTGGCAATCAATCCATTTCTCTCTCAAAGCTATGACCCGTCGGCCGTCCACTCATCCAGACTTTGGCACTGTTGTTGTTGTTTCTGTTGCTCCAGAGTCACTACTGCCATCCAGACACTACCTCATTCTGCCGCTGCCTTCTGCTTCTGCCACCACCGCTGCCGCCAGCCGCCTGCGTCTAAGGTCAGAGGTGATTTCTCATTTCCATTTTCTGTTTACCTAGATGTAATTATTCTTGTAATTTACTTTTTCATTTGTACGTTTATTGAGTATATTTCTCTGTTGGTTACTGAAAATGGTTACAATTTAGGGAAATGATGCATGTCACGGATGAGAAGCCAGAAGTCATTGAACCTAAATTAACTAGAAATGGGAGATTTGCCTATGAAATTTAGTTGAATTCTCTAGTTTATGGATTGCCCTTTGTTGGCCCCATGGACCTGGTGATTTTTTGCTGAATTAGCTCGTGATTTTCTATTGAATTATTTGGTCTTGGGGTCATTTGAAAGACATTTGACTAGAATTTGGTGGCTGAATTTGGTAATTAAGCGTCATCACATTTTTTCAGTTTATGATACTTTAGTTGTTGATGTCCTTCCTCTAGAATTTCCTTTGTTATGTGTTGTTTGTTTTCCTTTTAAGTTATTATAACAATTATTATGTGGCATAATTTGCATGTATTCCTAATAGTATATCTTTTGATTTGCTGCCTAGAAGGTTTCTTTCAAACAAAAAATCCTTTTCTTTTGGGGACTTTTGGTTACAAAATTTTGGGTATTGAATTCATTTAGATAATTGCTAGCTTTAGATGAATCTTTTACCACATTTTAAATTAGTTGAAGTTCTAAATTGGGAAAATATAGTAGGAACCTGTTCACCTGTAATCAAATTTAATAGACTAAAATGCAACATTAATATAGGCAGGAAAGGACCTCTTTTGGAAAAAAATCATTATTAGTTCATTGCTTAAATGGTTATTTAGCTTGGTTTAGCGATTGAAGAGGTTTATTGCTTAATTATTATGGCCTTGTTTAGGGATTAAGGAGGTTTATTGGTTAATTGGTTTGGTTTGGGGAGTGAGGAATTTGACTATGTTGTCTATTATATTGTACTTGTAATACAATTAACAATGCTATTGATTAAAGGAACTACATAAATCATATTACACAAGGTTGAATTAATATTTTATTTGTAACATATTATTTTTAGTTTGTATAATTTGTAACTGATGAACAATGCCTCTAATATAGCGATAAGATTAATTATTATTCATTTCTTCTAGTGATATGATTAATTGGCATATGTCAAGCCTCCAAAATATGCATCCTGATATCACAAGGGGAAAAAAGGCAAGGGTTGAAGCTTTAATACAAAGTCAGGCAGGAGATATTAATAAGTTCTTTAATAAGAAAAAACGAGAGGCCGAAATTGAAGAAAATATCAAAAATATAGTGAATGAGCCAATTGATGTCAATGTCGATGAAGAAGAGGATGTGAATAAAGGAAACAATGCAACGTATTTAGGAGTGGCTGAAGAAGAAGAGGAAGTGGAAGAGATTGATGATAAGGATCCTGGAAATTGGACACACATTGATCATAAAAAGAGAGATTATTTAGTGGAGAGAGGTCTAAAAAAAGTTCAAAGCATCATATTATCAAAGGACGCTACCAACAGACACTTTGATTCATCATACTTTAGCCGAGTACTACCGTATGGGAAGACAATTGATAGAAGATGGCTTGTATATTCAATTTACAAAGAGAAGTTGTTTTGCTTCTGTTGCAAGTTGTTTCCTAAAAATGGTACTGTGTCTAAAGTCTGTCAATTGGCTGAGATTGGCATAACGTGGGAAGAGTTCTTAAAGGTCCCGATAGAAATCTAGAGTATTTAGATTGTATGGTTCGTTGGAGTGAATTGGAAAATAGACTTAAGAAAAATGCTACAATTGACAGTAGTATGCAGCTGTTGATGAATAAAGAAAAGGTACACTGGAGAGAAGTGTTGACAAGGATAATTGTGATTGTGACCACACTTACCAAAAACACATTGCCGTTTCGAGGTGATAATGAAAAGTTCTATCCGAGAATAACAACCTCTTTTTGCAGTTGGTAGAGATGGCTGCTAAGTTCGATCCAGTGATGAAAGAGCACCTTCAACGTGCTACATCCTGTGAGATCTAGTATACCTATCTTGGCAAACATATACAAAATAGCTTATTCAAATGTTGGTAGGTAAGGTGAAAAGTTCAATTCTCAACATCATTAAAAATGCTAAATTTTTCTCAGTTATACTTGATTGCATGCCCGATTCAAGTCATGAAGAGCAAATATCTCTAATGATACAGTGTGTGAATGATATGACTAATATAATAGTAGTTGAAGAATTTTGGTCTTGAGTTTTTGAAGGTAGATGATACATCAGGACTTGGGCTTTTCATTGAGCTTAAAAATGTTTTGTCCAAACTTGATTTAAATGTTGATGATATCAGGGGTCAAGGATACGACAATGGGGCTAACATGAATGGAAAGTATAAAGACGTCCAGAGCAAATTACTTGAAATTAATCCCCATACTTTCTATACGCTTTGTGCTTGTTATAGCCTTAACCTGACATTATGTGATATGGTCAAATGTAGTGATAAAAATGGTGGGTTTTTCACAGTGGTACACAAGATTTATACTGTGTTCTTTGTTTCGACCAAAAGATGCCAAACCTTCAAAAATTTAGTGGGAGGCCTTACAGTGAAGCCATTGTCCACAAGGCATTGCGAAAGCCATATTAAAAGTCTCAAGCCTATAAAAGAGCAAACCCAAAGCATAATAGATGCTTTACTTGATTTGGCAGAGCATGATGTAGATGTTCCAAAGCTTGATGCTAAGACCTATGTAAATTACATTACAAATTTTGAATCTTGCTTAGCCTGATCATTTGGTATAAGTTGTTGTTTATGGTTAACAAATTGAGTAAATGTCTCCAATCGGAGAATATAGACATTGATGGTGCTACGAGTCTTTTACAAAGTCTTGCTGCCTTTCTGAAACACTATAGAGAAAATGGGTTCAATAAAGTACTGGTTGAAGCAACACAGAAGGCAATCGAATTGGGAATTGAACCCATATTCCAAGAAAAACGCATCATTCAAAGGAAAAGACATTTTGATAAAAGTACTAGTGATGAGGTATATCTGTAAACATACATTTGAGCCTTTTCTTCTAATTCTTGCAACATAAATCAGAGTATCTTTGATTCTTGATAGTGCGAACTCCCACATTCTCTTTTCATTTTAGCTCAACCGAGTCACTCATCTTTAACTTTCTCGATTCGTCATACCTGATTCCCTTGATGCCTTCCTCTAGGCTCAATATATCATTGTGCTCTTTGTTGTCACTCAACTCTCACGCATCTGCAGATTCTTTAGGGCTTTGTTTGACTTGACTTGCTTGATCTCTATCCTTCTTCTGTAACATCCCGCAATTTTTACGATGTTCGCCAAATCACACGACATATGTTATTTTTGCAACTAATAGAGGGTGCTAGTTTTGCCAAGTTTATATGATAATTGTCAATTTCGTAAATAATTTATTGTTATTCTTGCAAAGGGTATAAGGTACATGTCATTTTTATAATTAGTTAATTGCTAATATTGACAAGTGTACAAGACACTGTCATTTATGTTAATAATTAATTGTTATTCTTGCAAAGTATTATGCCATTTGTCAATTTTGTTATTGGTGGATTTTAATTATTATTTAAAAACATTTAAATGTAAACAAGTATAAAAAGGGCCAAGGGCTAGAGAATTCACCAAAAAGCTTTTCCAAACACCACCATCTATCCCCTATAAATATATAAATTTGTCCAAAATTGGATAATGCCATAAAACCCTAAGTAAAACTCCCTAGAACACTCTTTTTCATATGAAATAAAGTCCGCTCATATATATAAGGAATCTCCACTTAAAAGACCACTTTGATTAAGAGATATCAAGATTTTAAAGGCAATTTTCCACCAAGAATCATTCATATAATCTTTGAGATAAGTAACCGGTATTTTGATTCTCTTTCTTCATTAATGAAATTTTCATAAGTGAGTAACCGGTACTTTGATTCTCTTTCTTTTGTACATCATGTTTTCATAAGATATACATGGATTTTTGATGCATTGTTGTGAAAAGAAAGATTAGTTTATTGCATTTGTATTGCTAGTTAATGCTTTACCCATTTTGAATTGCTTTGTGGGACATGACCTTGCTGTGTGGTCTTAGTCATTTTGGCTATGTGGTAATCATTGTGGCCTTACTGTGTCGTCTTAGCCAATTTGAATCTTTATGGCCTTACTGTGCGGTCTTGGTCAATTTTGTGATCACCATGGGTATTAGTTTAACTAGTGATAGAGCCCATTTGTATGTCGAAGGTTTTGTGCATCCAAAAGCTTTGTGATATTGCATGGTTTTCTTAAACTCGTAATTGAAAAGAGGTTTTTAAAATGAAAGGTGAATCAAGATATTTGGTTATTCACTGAGTATATTGTACTCACCCATTTCTTTAACAACCTTGTAGGTATTGAATTACGAAGCTTTGTAGCCAGATCGTCCCAATGATGGAGAAGATACATGTATGTGATCGAGACTTCGGTGTTTGGCTAAGGTTTCGTTGTGGGTAGCCGTAATAGTTATTATAAAATGATGTTAAATATAGTAGTGTTTGAGTTGTATTTGTAAAGTCTCGCACTCGATTTTGAATTGAGATATATATATATATATATATATATTGATATTTAAACGCTTCCGCTATCGATATTTCGAGATATATTATGGTATTTATAGGTAGCAAATGGCGGTAACGACTCTTCAGTTATATGAGAAAAAGCTAACTTCAACAAATGTTTGAAGATACATGCATCAGACACAAAATTTAGCTGTCGATTGCTTAATTATATTAATTAATATCAGAATAAATATTTTCTTTTCTTTTTTTTTTTTTTTTTGGGAAAGAATCAGAGCATATATTTTTCAGAAATATAAATGAATAGTTAGGGTGTTAAATTTCATGTCTTCTAGGATGTTTAAGTCAAGTCTTCTACGAGTCGTGCTCTGTTTTCCATGGAATTATTTATGTAGGGACGATCTTTGGAAGTTAGGAATTATTGATCATTGGACTAGTGCCAGATTCTTTGTAAATAGAAAAACCCGGGTGTTGATGGCAATAGATTGCAATTACTTGGAAGGAAGTGAGAGATTGCAATCACTTGGAAGGAAATTCTATCCAAATTATTCAACTCTAATCCATCCAATATGGTAGCATCTTCAAAAATCATAATTTTAATGAAACAGTAAAAATTTCCCTTTCCAACTTGATACCATATGTATATGTATTAAATTAAATTAACCATAATCAACATATAAAAAAACTTAATCATCATGGTTTTCACAAAAAAAAAAAAAATTAATAATAAAATAACCATAATGCCAAGACTTTTGTAGTATAATGGCCCCTTTATTTACTTTTTCTGGATGAGTGTCCGGCCTTCGAAATGTCATGCAAGATTTAAGACACCACCTACCTAATGTGTGATTTGTCAACTATAAAATTCTAAAAAATCTTTTCTAAAAAATATTAGTAGTAGTAATAATAATAACAACAATAATAATAAAAAAATAATAATGGTTGCAAAAAATAATAATAATAATAACAACAACAACAAAGATGACGACAAAAACAAATAAAAATGATTAAGTCAAGAATAAACGAATTCAATCATTTGACAAGTTTTTTTTTTTTTTTGGAAAGTTTTTGACAAGGTTGTTTTATTGCTGCATATTCATCAGTCTGGTTATACAAGAATAAACTAACTTCAACAAGGTTCAAAGATACATTGAGCATCATGCACAATATTTAGGCTTTGTTTGCTTAATTATATTAATATATATCTAGACGGAAATTTTCCAGAAATATAAACAAATATTTAGAGTGTTAAATTAATTTAATGTCTTCTACCAAGTTTAAGTCAAGTCTTCTACCCCCTCACTCCGTTTTCCATTGAATTATTTATGTAGGGACAAACTTTAGGAAGTTAGGAATTATTGGTCATTTGGATTGCCGTAGCTATTACTCCCAGCTGATGCTATTAGTACAAGTCCCGCTGAATTAGTAATTAGTAATAATCTCTTGAATTTACAAGTTTTTCTTTCTAGATTTTCCAATGAAGGAGATGAAGTCAAGTCTTTCATTTTTGTTTTCTGTTGCAAAAATTGAAGTACAAATAATTCCTACAGAAGAAGTCGCTATCTTTTGCTTTAACCCATTATCTATGTGGAGACCATCTTCTTCGAAATTATGAATTATTGATGGTTAGGCATTAGTGATAATACTAAGGGAAAATCCTATTACGAATTGTGAGAATTTTAAGTGTTTAAAAATAGGATACTGTCAAGTGTGATTGCATAAAAATTTGTGAAAAAAATTGTTCAAGTCTAACATAATAATTCTCTGCTATGAGTACCAGCTAGCTATTACTACATAAATACTTACTAATTATTGTCTCCATCTCACAAAGATTATAAGCGTGTATTTTTTTCGTGTGCACCAACTTATAGGCTACTTCCCTTCTGGAAATGTAGCTAAAATCCTAGCTTTTCTTGTATACATGTATTTAATGTGCATGGTTATCAGATCAATAATATAAAATTATTAAAGGGAAGTAATTTGTAGACGAAATAGTAATTTTTTTTTAATCAAAAAATGTCTTCAAATGCTTTCAAAAGGCGATTTTATTCTCGATACTCCTAATTAGTGGAGCAATTGTCTAAGAAACATCTATCTAAATTAGATGGAAACTTCATATGAAAACATTTGCCAGGCGATCAAATTATTGATAATTTCGTGGGAAATAAGTTCTATGATTGTTTGATTTCGTATGCTTTTCCCGCATTCATTCTTCCCCTAGTCCCAGGTGCCAGATTCTTTGTAATTAGAAAAACATTTCAATTAGCAATTTACTTCCTGTTAAACCTATCTAAAAAAGTCATGAATTGAAGATTGCTAAGGCCGGTAATACTAGCTTTTGAATGTGAATTCTTCTGAAAGGGTTGCAACAAGAAGACGTATAAAAGTTATTTTAAGACTATATCCTATGAGTCACATTAGAAGAAAATTATTTCCCAATTGTACACTCTAATCCAATATGGTAAAATCTCGATAAATAAAATGACTGCTTTTTTTTTTTCCTTAAAAGTACAATTGCAATTCGTATCGCGGCAGTACAAGTATATATAGATATATATATATATATATCCTTTTGAAACACATTGCACAGAATCAATAATACAAACCCGTCTGAAAGGGATTATAAGAAATCAAAGTCTGCAAGGGATTATAAGAAATCAAAGTGTGATACAAGAGACTACAAACTACATATAAAATATAGACAAATCCCACATGGGAGGAATTGAACCTGGGACCTCTACGTCCCAGGGCATCAACTTTAGCCCCCTACCCAAATGGGCTAAAGCCTCATTGGCAAAATAACTGTTTGTTAAATTCATAATTTTAATGAAATATAGTAAAAAAATTTTCCTGTTCCAGCACGGTAGCCTACTTAATTCCATAATAATCAATATGCTTTGCTTTTTATACCACTTGATGTGCATATTGAACACACAGTATCAATTTATGAATACAGTAGTGATTCACGGATTGCTGCCATATTTTCGATTTGTACATTAGTTAAGAGGTGCAACAAGTGGTATATCAACCTTTCTTTTTCTTTTTTTCTTTTTTTTTTTTAATTTTTTTGGGTATTTCGAATATTAAATTTCTTACCGTTTAATTTATTTGTCATTATTTAAGATACCAAATTCAAGCTTTCAAATAAATTACTAGTTTCATTGATATCCCTTGACAAGCTTACTTCTGAACAAATTCAGGAAATTAGACCTTGTTTAGTAACTGGTATATTATGGCTATCAATTAAACCTTGTTTAGCAACTGGTATATTATGGCTATCTATAGAAGTTGAGGGTTACTTGTACATACAAGGTGTACGGATAAACACACCTAAGAGTTGTCATTTCAAATGAAGATGGGGCCAGGGATATTTAAGTAAATACAGGGAGGGTGTATACAATGGGGGTGTACAAAATTTTTACACCTAGTATGTACAAATAGTATTTCTCTCTACAGAACTTATGGTAAAGCAAATATTTGCCAGGTGATATTACCTTTTTCATTGGCTCTGCAGAACTTTACGATTTTCAATTTATTATTATCTATTTTCTAGGGTATCATTTTAAATATGAATCCAATTTCAGTCGCAACACTAAACTAATTTGATGAACGTGCAATTAGTAATATGTGGCATAAGGAGGAAAAAAATCTTAATATAGCTACAAATCTGTAACAGATCATTATGTTTTTTCTTTTTAATTCCTAACCAGCCTAAATCAATTTTATTTTTTTAATATATATCCAATTTTCCTAACCAGCCTAAATCAATTTTATTCTTTTCCTGGATGAGAGCAGAGTCGACTACTGAAATGGCACATAAAATTTAAGACACCAACCATCTAGCGTGTTATTTGGTTCTCAACTGTAGAATTTTAAAAATAAAAACCATTTAAAAAAAGTGACAATGAAATGAAAACAAATAAAAATGATGAAGTCAAGTTTTTGCCCTTTGCTTTTGTTGCAAAGAACCACGAGATTTTAGGATCAATCAGACTCATAAATCGGTCAAGTTGACGCCTTTTGTTTTTACCGCAAAGAGCCAAAAGATTTTAGGATCGGTAAGTATCATAAAATCGGAACTCAATGATTTAATATGGTTATTTTGTTCTTGCTAATTTATCACAGCAGTTATATAAGAATAAACTAACTTCAACTAAGATTTGAAGATACATTGAGAATCATACACAAAAGTTAGCTGTTGGTTGCTTAATTATATTAAAATGAGAACAAATATTTTCCAGAAGTCTAAACGAATATTTAGGGTGCTAAATTATCATGTCATAACGTATTTTTCCCCAATGCATTATGATTGACAAGAATTGCTTCATCCTACAAGTCTTGCTCTGTTTTCCGTGGAATAATTTATGTGGGGACAATCTTTTCAAAGTCTAAGAATTATTGATCATTTGGAATGTGGTAGCTATTTCTCCCAATTGACACTACTATAAATACAAGCCCTGCTCAATTGGTTCTTAGCAATTAAAATTACAGTTGATCACAAAATGATAGTTTATTCTCTTAGACATCTGCACATGTTGGCCTTTGTAGCAGCTATGCTTAGCTTCAGAGCTGCTTTTGTGCACCCTACAAACACAGAAAGCAATGGTAAAATTAGGTGCTTAGCGAACGAGAGGACAGCTCTTCTCAAGTTCAAAGACGAGCTAATTGATGATTCTGGCCGACTCTCTTCTTGGGGAGGTAAAAGAGATTGCTGCACATGGAGTGGTATTCATTGCCATAATCAAGCTAATAATGTCATTAAGATGAATCTTCGTATTCCGAAGCCAGGTTCTCCACCACTAAAAGGTATGATCAGTCCTTGGCTACTTGAAATGGAACATTTGGAATATCTAGATCTCAGTGGGAACGATTTCAACTATAGTAGAATCCCACAGTTCATTGGCTCCCTAAGGAGGTTGCAACATCTTGATCTTTCCTTTTCCAACTTTAGTGGACCGATCCCCCATCACCTTGGCAACCTTTCGAAGTTACAGTTTCTTGGACTCGGAGGTGGTATTTATATTCAAAGCAGCAGCACAAACCTTGATTGGGTTTCTCGACTTCATTCATTAAGATACCTGAGAATGAGTGTTGTTAACCTTGCGATGGCTACCAATTGGTATCAAGCAATAAATAAGCTAACTCAGTTAGAAAAGCTAGACTTGGAATTCTGTAACTTGCACATGCTGCCTATTCCATCTTCTTTCGTGTTCAATGCTTCTAATTCTCTTTCGTACCTTGATCTCCAGGGAAATGAGCTCTCTTCTTCATTCTTCCCTTGGCTTTTTAACTTTAGTACTGCCAGCCTTAGATACCTTGAACTTGGGTCCAACAACTTACAAGGTTCCGTACCTGACGCTATTGGAAACCTCATGTCCCTTTCTTATCTTTCTTTTGCTGGTAATCGACTTGAAGGAAAGCTTCCAATATTCTTGGGGAATTTGAGTAGTTTGCTGCATTTAGAGTTGAGAGATAACAATCTGACAGGAATAGTTCCTCAAAGCACAATCGGACGCCTTTCCAAACTTGAATATCTGTCTCTTGAATTTAACCACTTGTGCATTGGAACAAATGTGTCCCTTAGCGGGAGATATATGGACCTCTCAAATAACTCATTTTCCGGAGAACTTCCTGAATGCTTGACTAACCTTCCTCCATTAGAATCTCTTAACCTGGCCCATAATAATTTCTCAGGAACGATCCCTTCATTGAATATTATTTCATCATTGCATTTACAAAACAATAGTTTCACGGGAGAAATTCCAATATCATTGAGAAACAGTACGTTCTTGACTTTCCTTGATCTCTCGGAAAATAACTTGTCCGGCGAACTACCGACATGGGTGGGTGATACATGGACGCAATTGCTCTTTCTAAGTCTTATCTAATGAGTTCACTGGTACTATTCCTTCAACCCTCTGTCATCTTGAACTTGTTCAAGTGTTGGATTTGTCTTTAAACAAGATTTCTGGTCATATACCAAAATGCTTAAGCAATCTCACTGCTTTTACTAAGGAAGTGTATCATGGAATTGACTTTGGAGATCTTTTCGGTGGCAAAAAGAGTGCATTTTTAATGTGGAAAGGAGCTGAGCGTCAATATATATCTAGTCCTCTTAGATTGGTGAAACTCATTGATCTTTCAAGCAACAATTTAGTGGGTGATATTCCTGCTGAGATTACTAGTCTGGTAACTCTAGTTGGGTTGAATCTTTCAAGAAATAACTTATCTGGATTTGTCCCTACAAAGCTTGGAGGACTCAGGTCACTAGACCTTCTTGATTTGTCAAGAAACCACATCGATGGTGGTATTCCTAATAGTATTTCTCAGTTGGATCAACTTGGTGCGTTGGATTTGTCCTGTAATAATTTGTCTGGGGAAATTCCTCAAAGCAATCATTTACAAACATTCAATGCTTCTTCATTCGAAGGAAACCCCGGCCTTTGTGGCCTTCCACTTTTGAAAGCATGCCGGAGAGATGAAATTGGTCAGGATTCAAAGATCTTTGGAATGAAAATACCAAAGAAAGAGGACGGTCTTTTGGGTGAAGGATTTTATATTAGCCTGGCATTTGGGTTTATTTTCGGATTTTGGGGAGTACTTGCTACTTTATATTTCAATGAATCATGGAGAACTACATTTTTCGAATTTTGGAATACATCAATAGATTGGTGGTATGTAAAGATAGCAATTAGTAGAATTCGAATCAGAGAAGCATTTTACAAATTCACTACAGGCTGAACTATGTTGTATTCGCTTGGGTTTAAAGAATCTCCCTGTTGAGGATGTACTTCTCTCAGTTGTATAATTGCGTTTACATCTAAGAATGTTGAATAAAATACTTGTGTAATTAGAGTGAATCTTTGTCATTGGTAGTTTTGATTTTCATATGTAAAATATCTTTCTGGGAAACTAGTCCCCAAAAGTTCTTCCTAAATTTGTTTATGTGCTTGACTATTTCCCCCTTTCCGTCAATTTCTTAGTTCATGCCTTCAATTAACCTTTGGTGATAATACGTCCTTCCAAAATATGCATTTTTGCAAGCCTTGGATGAAGAGAGAACATATCAAAAGTAAATAAATCTTCGCATGAAATATTCACAAACTTTTATGATATGGAAATGTTTATCAAAGAGTACGGGACAAATAAAAATTTGAAAGTACAAAGTGCAAGATAAAAAGTAGTGCAATCCATGTTACAAACAAGAAAACTTGACAAACTCAGAAATTTTCATTTTGGTTTATAAAGATTAAATCTACTTACTTTGATACTAATTCATTATAGAAATCATTTTAAGTATTTATAAATCACTTCACCGAAGGAAAAGATCAGCAGTGTAAAAATGCTTTAGAATTATAATTATGTGCTACCATTAAATTCTCAACTTATATACATTCAATAGTGACTACCACGTACCTTTCACGATGATGGTTTATATCTGAATATTTTTTAAGCATGCTTTAAAAAAAAGGGATATTATCCTTTCGAAATTTTGTGGTTATTATTTTGCTTAATTTATTAAAGTATATAAACTGTAAATATTGGGAGAGTGGAGAGACAAGATGGCTATTACTTGAATGTTGAAATCAGAGGAAAAAAAATTAGGAGTTAAAAGTTCTACAATCAGCAACTTCTGCTCATCTTAATATCAATCCAAATTTCCACTATGAAACTGAACTACTTTAATGAATTGTTTATTTTTAGTCAGCAATTTTTTATTTATTCTATTAATCCAAATTATTTTACCACTCATTTAATCTTGAGTTCCACCATTTACTTTTCCTGAATGGGTGCCCTTGTCCGCCTTCAAAACATTATATCGGATTTTAGGCACCAACTTTGGTTCTCGAATGCAAAATGTAGCTATTGGTTTCTTAATTATATTATTATATTTGAAGAATATTTTCTGGGAATGAAAACCAACATTTAGTATTGTTACAATCTTGAGTCCCACCACCACCAGTAGGCCTTGTGTGCTTACTTTTCCAGAATGAGTGCTCTGGTCCGTCTTCACCAAATGCAAAATTTCCAAAAAGCCTTGAAGATTGATGAAGTCAAGTCTTCATTTTTTTTTTTGTGGCAAAAAGCCAGAAGATTTGCGGATCAATGAGTATCGTAAATTGGAACTCAATAATATAACAAGTGTTAAAGTAATTTTATTCTTGCTAATTTATCACAGCAGTTATTATGTAAGAATCTACCCTACCTCAACCGCAAAAGAAGCTTGAAGATAAAATATGCATAAAACCCAAACATTTAAGGTGTTTAAGTCAAGTCTTCTATTTTATAAAAAAAAAAATTGAAAAAATGAAAAAAAAAAGAAGAAGAAAAAAGTCTAGTCTTATATCCCTTTCCTTTTTTTCCATTTTTCCTCAACCCAAAGCATTATGATTGACAAGAACCGCTCGATTCTACAAGTCTTGCTCTCTTGCTTTAAGTCTTCTTTCCCCCTTTTCTAATATAAAGACGAAGTCATTGCCATTTTTTCCAAATCATTGTGACTGACTCGACAATCTTTTCTAAGTTAGGAATTTTTTTATCATTTGAATTGTCAGCTGACAATATTGAAAAATTCGTGAGGAAGGATTAATATTGTGTATTATATTTCTTCTCCTGTAATATCACATGATAGCTGCTCTGTATCTTTTCTATCAAATGAAGCATGAGTCCTGCTCAGTTGGTTCTTAATAATTACCGTTATCTCTTCGTCTTTTGTTTTTGTTGTAAAAAGCAGGGAGATTTTTGGATTAATCAGTATAATTAATTTGAACTCAATGTTTTAATAAGGTAATTTTATTCTTGCTAATATATTGGAGCAGCTATATAAGAATCATCTATCCAACTTCAACAAAGAGAAGTTTGAAGATACCTTGAGCATCGTATACACAAAACTTAGCTGTTGGTTGCTTACTTATGCTAACATTTGAACAATATTTTCCATAAACAAAAACGAATATTTAGGGTGTTTGATGTCACGTCTTCTAACGGGTTTAGGTCCAGGTCTTCTGCCTTCTTTTCCAAAGCGTCGCTCTGTTTCCATGGAATTGTTTATGTAGGAACAATCTTCTAAAAGTCATGAATTATTGATAATTTGGAATGTTGTAGCTGGGGGCCCTGTTCAATTATTTCTTAGCAATTACAATTACAGTTGATCTCAAAATTATTGTATATTCTCTTCAACATCTGCACCTGTTGGCCTTTGTAGCAGCTATGCTTAGCTTAAGAGCGGACACAAAAAAAGCAATGGTGCAATTAGGTGCTTAGCGAACGAGAGAGAAGCTCTCCTCAAGTTCAAAGATGAGCTAATTGATGATTCTGGCCAACTCTCTTATTGGGGAGGTAAAAGAGATTGCTGCACAAGGAGTGGTATTCATTCCCATAATCAAACCAATAATGTCATTTAATGAATCTTAGTAATCCGGAGCCGCGTCTTCACCTCCAGAAGGTATGATCAGTCCCTGGTTACTTGAAATACAGCATTTGGAATATCTAGATCTCAGTTGGAACGATTTCAACTATAGCAGAATCCCACAGTTCATTGGCTTCCTAGCAACATCTTGATCCATCCTATTCCAGATTCAGTGGACTGTTCCCCCATCACCTTGGCAAAGTTTTGAAGTTACAGTTTCTTAGACTCGGTGATTATTTTAATAATACTCAAACCAACACAAACCTTGATTCGGTTTCTCGACTTCATTCATTAAGATACCTAAGCGTGACTTATGTTAACCTCGCAATGGCTACCAATTGGTATCAAGCCATAAATAAACTAACTTAGCTCAAAGAGCTAGACTTGGAAATATATAACTTGCCCATGCTGCCTATTCCATCTCCTTTCATGTTCAATGCTTCTAATTCTCTTTCTTACCTTGATCTCCATAGAAATGAGCTCTCTTCTTCATTCTTCCCTTGGCTTTTTAACTTTTGTACTGCCAGCCTTAAGACACCTTGACCTTGGGCACAACAACTTACAAGGTTCCGTACCTGATGCTATTGTAAACCTCAGGTCCCTTTCTTATCTTTCTCTCCGTAGTAATCAACTTGAGGGAAAGCTTCCAATATTCTTGGGGAATTTGAGTAGTTAATTCGCTGTATTTAGATTTGGGATATAGCAATTTGACAGGAATAGTTCCTCAAAGCACAATCGGAAGCCGTTCCAAACTTGGATATTTGTCCCTTGAAATTTAACCACTTGGAAGGCATAATCACTGAATCCCATTTCTTTAATCTCTCCCGATTACGAGGACTGCATTTGACTGGCAATCCCGATATCTTATATAATTACAGTTTAGGATGGAAACCTCCTTTTAAACTGGAAGATGCATTTTTAAGTGGTTGCAAGGTCGGGCCACATTTTCCCAGTTGTCTCAAAACACAAACAAAATTGCGGGTACTTTACATATCTTATGCTGGTATAGAAGGCAATATTCCGGACTGGTTTTGGGAGCTAAAAAAAATCACTTCCTTGTGGCATCACACAACAATTTGCATGGCTTGCTTCCTAATTTTTCTTTGTTGTCAAAATCTTCTAGTGCCTTAGATTTGAGTTTTAATCATTTTACCATACCAGTTTTGCCTCCAAAAGCAATGCGATCGGATTTAGCCAGCAACAACCTTTCTGGACCAATTACCAACTTGTGCATTGGAACAAATAGGTCCAATAGCGGGCGATCTATGGACCTCTCGAATAACTCATTTTCCGGAGAACTTCCTGAATGCTTGACTAACTTCCTCCATTAAAATCTCTTAACCTGGCCCATAATAATTTCTTAGGAAAGATCCCTTCATTGAATATTATTTCATCATTGCATTTACGAAACAATGGTTTCACGGGAGAAATTCCAATATCATTGAGGAATAGTACCTTCTGCTCATTTTTATAGACAATGTCCATTGCATGAGAGAGAAGGACACTAAAAAAATTTGTGAGTCCCATAATTTTATCAATTTTTATTTTCTTTTAATCACTTTTATCCCATTTATACAATTTTTTTTCATTTTCCCCCACGAGTCCCGTGCAAGGTCCACAAATACACCCTCACATTTACCCTCTCTACTATTATTTTATCATTAGTTCTGAATTTATCTTTATTTCTCTTTTCTTTTTCATTTATCCCGCTTTTTCCTCTACACTTCTTCCCATTCAAAATAATCATCTTATCTCTCTCCTCCATATCACTACCACAATTCACACTCCCATTAGAGATGCTCTAATGAGTTCACCAGTACTACTCCTTCAAACTTCTGTCATCTTGAACTTGTACAAGTGTTGGATTTGTCTTTACACAAGATTTCTAGCCATATATCGAAATGCTTAACAATCTCACTGCTTTTACTAAGGAAGTGGATCACGAAATTGACGATGGAGATCTTTTCGGTGGCATAAAGAGTGCACATTTAATGTGGAAAAGAATTGAGCGTCAATACATATCTAGTCTTCTTAGATTGGTGAAACTCATTGATCTTTCAAACAACCACATCGATGGTGGTATTTCCAATAGTATTTCTCAACTGGATCAACTTGGTGCGTTGGATTTGTCATATAATAATTTGTCTGAGGAAATTCCTCGAGGCAATCATTTGCAAACATTCAATACTTCTTCATTTGAAGGAAACCCTGGCCTTCGCGGCCTTCCACTTTT
The DNA here is from genome assembly GCA_963692815.1 of Nyctanthes arbor-tristis. Taxonomy (NCBI): domain Eukaryota; kingdom Viridiplantae; phylum Streptophyta; class Magnoliopsida; order Lamiales; family Oleaceae; genus Nyctanthes; species Nyctanthes arbor-tristis. The sequence continues at coordinate 16,037 of CAVNYN010216196.1, read as the reverse complement.
GAAAGCGTACCCTGGAGATGAAATTGGTCAGGATTCAAAGATCTTTGGAATGAAAATACCAAAGGAAGGGGACAAGCTTTTTGGTGAAGGATTTTATATTACCATGGCATTTGGGTTTATTTTTGGATTTTGGGGAGTACTTGCTATTTTATATTTCAATGAATCATGGAGAAATTCGTTTTTCAAATTCTGGAATACAACAATGGATTGGTGGTACATAAAGATGGCCATTAGTAGAATTCGAATCAAAGAAGCATTTCACAATCTTTTATGTGTAAGTGTGTGGAAGTAGAAAGAGAGTGTTCACTGTGTTGAGTGGTTGCATGTAACGACCTCAAGTAAAGTGTTAGGCTCCTATTTATTGTAAAGTGCAAACATGTCTTATATGAAACTTAGGTATTATTAATATGCTTTAATATGAGCATGGTTAACACTGCTCGGCCAGAAACTAACAATTCCTGGAATATGATAGTACTTGAGGTACATTATAGTGGTTTCCATTGGTCACACAACAAATTTGGGTTACCAATTTGTATGCTAAATTTCGATAATGTCTTTAATTTCTATTCAAAACCAGCTTTAGTTTACTATAGTTAATTTCTTTGAACATACTATATTTAATTTCTTTGTTGTGTTCAGTCTTTAAAAGTAGCTTTAATTCATTATTTAGATATGAGTGGTTATATTGACACCACGTTTTATTCACAATAAATTCCTTTAATCCTTAATAAGAACTTTTTTTATTGACTTTTTGTCGATGGTTAATTATCACATATCGTGAAGCTGGATTGCAGAGTGGATTTAGCTCTCTGCAAACATGGAATGGTGCCTTTTTTTTTTTTTAAATCCAATGTTCCAGAAAACTCATTTATGCCTACCTCAAACTCAGTGTTGCTGCTTTGAAATTGATTACTTTACGGTGGACTTTGACTCCTTACAAGTCTCTAAACTTACCCCCTCTCTCAATTATTTAGTCACATTTTCCATTTTAGAATGTCTCATTTATTTGGTTCTCTTTTGCGTTCATTTACAATTATATCCCCATGTAATCTTGGAAAGGTAAAATATTTATCTCTTCCAATGCTATTCTTAATATACACTACTAATTAAATAAGGATATTTTAAGAAGTTTTGTATAATTGTCTTTTTTCAATACAATTCTTAATCTTGTGAAAAAATAAATGGGACCAAAAATAATTGGGATGAAGGTAGTAATTATTTCTTTGGATATTGAATAAGTGAATGTTGCCTTCTATTCATATATTTTCATCCGTCTCTTAATGTAATGATATCAACTAGTCTCTGATATAAATAAATAACATTATTCTTTGTAGACCTAGTTAATATGTGTTTCTCATTCTCATTTTCAAATTCTAATTGGTATTTTTACCTTTCATTGATTTCCTGGTGTCGATTCCGGCATCATAAGCCGTATGTTTTCAAGTTCTCTAACCACTTCTGCCATTAAAGGTCGAGACTCGGTCTCATCTTGGCAGCACTTTAGAGCCAGATATAAGAACTTCTCCACACATTCAGAGGGTAAGATCCCATCCACGCATCAATCAGAGAGAATATTGTCCCTGAACGATACGCAATGTTGACCCGGCACGGACACACAAAACACCAATATAATTCTACGGAAATTGTCAGTCTTCAAGTATTGAGGAGAACCACTGTTGTAAGAACTGTACTATTTAGTGTTAACAGTATTTAGGTTGGTCATTTTTCAGTTTCAGTTGCAATAAAAAATTATGGATAATGATAAACTACCTTGTTGGTTCATCGGTTAGTTTACCGGTTGTCAAAATTATAAAAAGGAGTTGGAGGATAAAACTATTAATCTAGATTCTTGACTTATTTGGTATTTAGACTTTTCAGGGTAAAATTGTCAACCGGTAAAGCAACTGGTAAACTAGTAGGGATGTGTATCATGTACTAAAAAATAAAATCAATAATTGTGTGTTATGAGAAGTTCTTGGCATCAAACATTCAGTTTTGCTTTTCCAAACAGAGGTTTTGAAACATTGAGCGAGGTGATCGACGGGAAGAGAATAGATCTATAAAATAGTGCAACTGACAAACTTATTCCAAGCAGTGCTCTTTCTTCTACTATGACATAAACTATGAGAAAAACGGAAGCAACGATAGATTACCTCTCAAACAATGTTTTTCCCATGTGAAATGGGGTGCATTGCTGTCAACAGTTCGAGAAAAACAACACCAAGGCTTAACGTGAGAAGGCACGCCTCCTTCAAGCTGAGGAACCGGAGCTAGCCGTGATAGCCCAAAATCAGCAACCTTTGCAGTAAACTTAACGTCAAGTAGTATGTCGCTTGCCTTGATATCCCGATGAAATATTGGAGGATTTGCTTCCGTATGTAGGTAAAGAATGCCTTTGGCTGAACCCAGTGCAATTCTTACTCTCATAGCAAAAGTCAAAGGCATCTCATTCTTTCCCGCAAATCTCAAAACTTTAAAATCTTTTTGCTGCTACTTTTGCTACTTTTGGGAAGGCTAGAACACTTGAAAGGACGCCTTAAGGACTTGAATTAGATTTTTGGAATCAAAATGTAATTTCTAAAATGAGATAAGAATGTGCCTTAAGACTAATAATGTTCTGAAAATGCAGTAAATCTGATACTTGTAAGCCATAAAGCACAAAGTATAAACATTAGAAATTTGAAGGGAAAAAATTTAATTGAAAAGGCCAATATGAAAGGGAACTTCTTACCAGATAGATGGTCTCTCAAGGTACCATTAGACATGAACTCATAGACCAGCATCTGCATTATGAAAAGCACAGAAAACATAAGAAATTTAATCACCTTGTGCTGAGGCCAAATCACATGCAATTTCTCAATTTTTCTCAGGTTCCTTAATTCTAAGCGTTGGTTGGTTAAGCTTGAAAATTAGTGAAAGTTACCTTCTAACTAATTTTTTGTTTGTACAAATATCTAAATTTGTTACTTCTGTCAAAATTTCAAGAAAAAGTTTACTCATATAAAAGTAAATCTGATATTATCATCCAAAACAAATAATAACTTATTTTCAACTTGTAGCTAATAAAGACTTTATGAAACAAATTTTTAGTTACAAGTTTTGAAGCTTAGCAAAACATCCTATAAAACTAATCCTCTAATTCCTCATCTAGTTTATAATGGATTCGTTTTCTTTAAGCTGATACTCTGAAGCTGGATCTTAAAGGGAGCTAATAGAAGAGAATGAAGGGAAGTTGATCTAAACCTTAAACATGCCTTAAAAGTGAACTGACCACTGAACTAAATGTTAGAGCCTCAATTTGAAGGTGTGAAGTTAACTTTTGATAAACTGCGGATAGAAATATCTTATTGTGCGTACCCGTTAACCTTCTGCATCGCAATATCCAAGCAATTGTACGAGATTTCTATTTCCATGAGGAACTCATTTTAACCTTGTAATGATCCCTCCTGAGCACGCTTAATGGCCACAACAGCTCCATCAGCAAGAATACCTGTATAAACTTTTCCACAACCTCCTTGGCCAACAACACTCTGAGTTAGCAAAATTACTTGTTGCCTGTGCCAATTCACTGTAAGTGAAAGCTTTCATGCCCTCGATTCTGATGGGGATCCTTGATGCTGCATACAATGTAATCAGACATTCAAATAGTTGAATAGAAATCCTCCGTATAAAGCTAATTAAGAAAATGTATATAAATATATACTTGTGTGAGCACCCACCTGTATACAAGACATCGACATCAACAAAAAGGATGCAAATTCTCAAAATGAGCATTAAACAATTTACACTGTACATTACTTCGGATTATTAATTTACTTCTTTCGGGCAACAATGTTAAAGACCGGTGTTAGTTAATTCATTTCAGTGTGTTCATATTTCCACCATGCATTAGATGACTTCTATGGAATATTGAAACAAATGCATTTAGAAAGATTCTGGAACTCTCCAGTTTCGAAAAATAGGCAAATTTCATCAGAGCAACATGATTGCGGGATCTGTTTTATCTGTTTTAATTTCTTTTGCTTTATTTAGTGCAATCCTCTGCCAGATACCTTCATGGCTAACCACCATTCTTGACTACTAGAAATGCAATGCAGAAGTATTGTAATCCTTCTGTGTGGTTAACCATCAATAGCACTACCAGATGAAACCACATGTAGAATTCTTACAAGTAGAATTCACGAAGTGTAAAAATACTCACGTTGATGTGTATCTAAAGCTGTGTAATTTTTCTTCCAGTACATTTTCAAGATGAGTGCCACCAATACAATTAATGCAACTGAGCCAGTGAGTATGATTCCAACTAGTGCTCCATTGCTTATACCAGATGAAGATGGGGGTAATTCTGAAAGAAAGCCAAGAGTCCAGATGACACAGACTTACTTCAGATGAAGAATAGCAAATACCATATTCACATTTTATTGTCAGATGATTCAACAGTAAACATGCAAATAAGAAAGGAGATTGACAATCCAGGTAAGGATCTGGAAGTGCGAAGTTGAGAAGCTCAAAAGGTCCAAACACTTGACTATCAGGAATCCTCCATCCACTAAACAAGCTACGAATTCTCCTGACCTCACTTCTGTTAAATAAAAATGTTCTGAGATTGCAATGCAAATAACTTAGGCCGAATGGTAAATCTTACATGAACTAAATATCACGTGCTTTTATCTAACATGTAGCCTCGTATTTTATTAATATCAGGAGAACTTATTTGTTTTAGAACAG
>CAVNYN010216196.1:0-11289 GCA_963692815.1 Nyctanthes arbor-tristis | reverse complement strand
TTCCAGTACATTTTCAAGATGAGTGCCACCAATACAATTAATGCAACTGAGCCAGTGAGTATGATTCCAACTAGTGCTCCATTGCTTATACCAGATGAAGATGGGGGTAATTCTGAAAGAAAGCCAAGAGTCCAGATGACACAGACTTACTTCAGATGAAGAATAGCAAATACCATATTCACATTTTATTGTCAGATGATTCAACAGTAAACATGCAAATAAGAAAGGAGATTGACAATCCAGGTAAGGATCTGGAAGTGCGAAGTTGAGAAGCTCAAAAGGTCCAAACTCTTGACTATCAGGAATCCTCCATCCACTAAACAAGCTACGAATTCTCCTGACCTCACTTCTGTTAAATAAAAATGTTCTGTTGTCAACGTTCACTGGAAAAAGCTTCAGATACATTTTAAGTCGAGGTCCCTCTTGCCACTCAGCCATGTCAATGTCAAGTTGGTGAATATTAATTTCAAACCATCACTTAGATACTCCTCGAAATGATTAACATATGGGCAGAAAAATGAGAACCCTGGACTCTTCAACCGATATCCAACAAGCAGAGGCACAGCACAAAAGCAACTTGGATTGGGAGATAGTGGGGCTAACTCATAGGGAGGTGAGCAAGAAGAATCACACCCGCCGGCAACTGTTCTATTGAAGAAATTACTTGAGCCTTCATCTTGTGATCCACATAACTGAAGGAGGTTGGTTCTCATGCATAGAGGATTTCCACCGAGCCTGAGATTGCAATGCAAATAACTTAGGCCGAATGGTAAATCTTACATGAACTAAATATCACGTGCTTTTATCTAACATGTAGCCTCGTATTTTATTAATATCAGGAGAACTTATTTGTTTTAGAACAGGAAAATGTCATACAGAAAGGGACAAACCTAACGGTGGCATTTTGAGGGAGGGTAAGACTGCCAGATATATTTTCAAATCTATTGTTCTGAAAGTCCCTACAATATAAAAAAGTGCAACAGCATAAGTTTATCAATAAATAAGAGACTTTGCAGTCCGTTATTACCAGCCATAAAGGTTTCAGAGCCAAGAAATATCTGAATTAGTACGTATTTGTTTCAAAATGAACCAGTGTCTGTGTGAGATTCTGGGAGATGAGTCAATTTTTCCCATTTGAATCTTACAAGATAAGTCTCTCAGATTTATTCGGAATTCGATTTTGCCAAATGGTGGATGGAACAGAATCACTCAGTGAATTGTTTGCCAGTGACTGATAAGTGTATTTTATATGCAAAAATACTTCTCTTAACTTATGCAATTCTATATGAAATCGAGCAGATTTCTACCTAATTTGTGTGAATATGATTTATATAGGTGAAAAGCTCAAATTGGAGTGATACAAGTGAAAAGAACTATTTTTGAACCAAATTGAGCTTTACATGCATCAAGATGTGAAGGCTTGGGAGTGGGAAGATAAAAGATCAATGTCAATAAGTGTGAAGGCCGAATGCCACCGTTGGAGAACTTGAAAGAGATCATTTGTGTCATGTTTAAAGAGAGCGGGGACCCTAATGAATAGGTCAAAAAGTTTGGGGACGTGCTTAAATGAAGAAAAAGCTGAAAAGGACCGTTGCCGCAAGAAAAACTCAAAACAGAGACCAAACCGCACGCCACGGAAGTAGGCCGCGGCCTAAGCATACCCGCGGTCACCCGCGGATTGGCTGAAGAAACTGTTGGCCGCGGCTAGGCAAAGCATGCATACCCGCGGCCACCCCCGGCCCGTATCGGAACACGCCGTTTACGTGTTTTCGGGCCCTTTTTGACACATTCTAGGGTTCTAAGGCCTCCCCAACTATAAAAGAACGATAACCCTTTGGTAAAAGGGGGGACTCATTCTTGAGGCTAGGAGATTGGAGCAAGGGCTTGGAGATTGAAGCCGGGGTTCGCGAAAAGATTGAAGAGCGGAGTTCTTCGTTTGGTGCAAACGTTTTCTTCGTCATTCTTCGTCTCTTCTTTGTTAGAATCTGGTCATATATTCAAACCCTATGAATGCTTTTGTTATGAATTCATTTATTATGGGTAACTAATTTTCCTCGTTGAGACAATCGATGAAGCAATAGATATGTTTTGATTGTGTTAATCTCATTCATGACTCTAATTGTTATTGCGTACTTATTTTCTATTGTGATATGTAATTACCTTTTATGAGCCTGATCAACTTGTAATTGCGTCAGTGAATTCGTGAGGAAACCAAGAGGTAAGTCACCAATTTGGCATTTCAATAGAAAACATAAATTGCATAGAAGATAGGGATATACTTTTATGATTTGTGTGACCACAAAAATGGTTTCTTGTTAATTAATGCACTCAACTAGGTTGAAATTCACATAGAGATATAGTGGGTTAACTTGGTTGGGTAGATTTGAATTTGCTCGAGAGAGGTTTTCCATTAAACTTGTGAAACTGGTTGTGAGCACGTGATGGTGAATTGTCATGAGTGGGATTGCATCATTGGAACGCCTGTTTATTGTGGATTCGTGAGTCTCAACGTCTTCATTCATATATTTTCTAGTTGCTTCTTAGATTAAAATAGATAAAACATTTAATTGATAGTTTAAACAATCTCATTATTCTTTTACAAACTTTTAATTTTCTTATTCAACTGGTGTGAAATTAACTCAAGTAAATTAGGTGACAGCTTTCCCTGTGGGATCGATATTCGGGACTCTTCTAGTCCTATACTACCTGAACGATATCGTGCACTTGCGATTTCGCCTATTAAGTTTTTGGCGCCGTTGCCAGGGAAAGTTTTAAGTTACTTGCTTCCATTGAATTAATTTTATTGCTAGTTGAATCAGTTTTGTTTTATTTTTCACTAATTTTCATGTTGATCCACTGGTTCTTTGACTCAATTTTGTTTTAGGGGGCATGGAGATTGGATCAACATCTTGAGATGATTGACTACGGAGCTGATCGTGATGACTTGCCTATAGGATTATTTTGGGATGAGTTTGTTTCCCCACAAACTTCTGACATAGATATTGATGACCTACCTATGAACTTGTTTTGGAAAGGACCAACTGCACAAAGCTTCTATTTCTGCAATGATGACCATAAACAGATGGAGTACCCTATTTCTAATTGGGGTAGGAATCAAGAAATTCTACCAAGTTTGCGACATCATCAGTATGAAGAGACATCAAATCTTGAAAAGCTTATTGAACAACTTGGTAAAGCTACTTTACGATTTGCACAAAACACTGATAACTTCATGAAAAAAGTAGATAAAATGAGGGAAAGAGCTGCAGATTCTTTGTGCCAAGTAGAGATGGATGACAATAGGCAGGTGGTTTGACATAATATAGAAAATGATGGTAAAGAGTTGGTGGTGGAAGATGCTAAAATAGAACATGATGATCTACCAAGTAACACAGAGTCCAACTCAGTGGAACACAAACTTTGCTGTACAACACTGTTAGAAGTGGATTCACCCAGAGATTTTTATAATGGGCCAGTCATTCAACTCAATGAAGTTCCAATTAAAAGTGAAGACCCTGAGGAAGATAAAGAGTGGGTAATAAAAGAGCAAGATAAAGAAGCAACATTGAATGATGTTGTGACTACTGACCCACTCTTTGATTTTCATGATTACAACAAGATTGACTTTGTGATCAATGCCAATGAGGAAGTGGAAGTGTACGTCATTGATTTTGAGTCAAACAGCCTAAAAAGGTCTATTGTTCCCATGCAAGCCAAGCTCTAATTTTTCAGGATGCAAAAAGAAGGGTACAAAGTCATTCATGTCAAGAAAAATAGAGCATTCAAAGCATTGTTTCGAGTTCCGTAAGAACAATCGTCTTGGAAAAGTCGAGCTCTAGACTATAAATCGAGCGCTTAATGGGAGGCAACCCATTCTCTATCTTTATTTTTCTTTGATTTTGATTTGTGCATTGCATTTAGATTCTAGAATTGCATTAGTTTTAGGCACATTTATTTCTAATTTTATGTTCATTTATTTTATATTTATTTATGTTTTCTGCTCCCCTTCAACCTCTAAATAACATCAAAAAATTGTTGTTTTCTAGATGAATGTTGATCTTGGTGAATTTATTTGTGGCTATGCAACCCCCAGCGCTCTCACCTCCTCCTGAGATGTGAATTTCAGTCAGAATTATCATTGGCCCAAATAAGCTTCATCGGTTAATATCCTTTTTTATTTTTTTTTTTACATTGGGACAATGTAAAATTTTAAGTTTGGGGGAGGTGTAACTTATTTTGAAGATTGATGCTTGAGATGTTAACTGTTGGAATCATATTCACTCAAGTAGCTGCATTTTCGTCATGTTTTGTTTAAAAAAAAAAATTTTATTTCTTTCAGTTTTTTTCGTTTTGCCTTGCCGGCTGGTTTGATTGAAATCACCTGGAACTTGTGTTGTTTGTGATTTGTGATTTTGTGCACTCTACCAACAGAAGCAAGTGCTTAGGGAAGGAAAGAGAAGCTCTCCTCAAGTTCAAAGACGAGCTGATTGACGAATACGGCCGACTCTCTTCTTGGGGAAACATGAAGGATTGCTGCAAATAGACCGGCAACCGGTGTCATAATCAAACTAGTAATGTCATTATGCTGGATCTTCATGATGAAATGTGGGATTCTGCACCTCTAAGAGGTAAGATCAGCCCTTGGTTGCTCGAACTACAATAGACCTCAGTTTCAATGATTTCAACTATAGTGGACTGCCACAGTTCATTGGCTCCCTGAAGAGATTAAAGCATCTTGATCTTTCCAATTCCAACTTTAAAGGGCAGATCCCTCATCTCCTTGGCAACCTTACGGAGTTAAATTTACTTATACTCGGAAGTTATTATGATTTACTGAGCAGCACAAATCTTGATTGGCTTTCTCAACTTCATTCTTTGAGATACCTCAATCTTTGTTAACCTTGCAATGGCAATCAATTGGTTTCAAGCAATAAATAAATTGACTCGTCACGAAAGGTTAGAATTGGTTGCATGTCACCCGCCCAATGTACTTTTTCCGACACCTTCCATGTTAAACACTTCTAGTTCTATCTATGACCTCAATCTCTGGGGAAATGAGCTCTTAGCTTCTTCGATATTCCCTTGGTTGTTTAACATTAGTGCCGGCAGCCTTAGATACCTTGAACTTGGCCTCAACAATTTACGAGGTCCCATACCTGATGCTATTGGAAACCTCGTCACCATTTTGGATCTTTCTCTTGAGGCAAATGAATTTGAAGGAGGGCTTCCTATATCCTTGGGGAATTTAAGTAGTCTGCTACATTTAGATTTGATAGATAACAAACTCACAGGACCAATATGTTGGGAATTTAATCAATTTTTCTAAACTCGTGTGATTAAAATAGGTAATTGATATATCAAATAATAATATATGTGCGGAAATTTAAATAACACCAGGAATTATTTAACGTCGTAAAACCCTCCAATGAGAAGGCAAAATCGACGAGGCAAACCGACAACTCCACTATTAACAAATAATAATGGGAATACAATGTTTATCCTCTCAAGATTATTACCCTAAATCAAGAGGCAACCACACACTACCACAATCATGCAACACCGTCAAGAATAATATTCTTAGCACCACGAATAACTCATTTAACAATAGATGAAATCCAATAAACAATAACAAGAGATGAAGAATAATATCACCTAACTCATTCCAAGAATTAACTTGGAGAAAATCACCACGTGAAGAAGTCAAACACCGAATAAAAGTCAAAATTCCTCCACACAAAGTTGACGTCAAAAATGGTGAATTATTCTTCCAATTGTCTCGTCGATTTCCGTGTGTATTTTTGTGGTATTCTCTCTGACTTTTGTGTCTTTTGTATTCTGCCTTCACTCGCACCTTTTTTTTGTTTTTCCGTGTCACTCTGCCTCATCGCATCAACATATATATATATATACATATATATATAGTGCCTTAAACCTAATTTAATTTGACTTAAGATTTCGTGTCCCTCAAGACTTCTAATTTTATTCAGCCAAATTACTTAATTCATCCTTCAACGTTTGTCTTGTGTTTAAGTTGAGTATTATCATATGCTGGACCCGCCTAATAATCTCCCCCTCCAGTCCATGAGGGAGGTATTCCACATTTCAAGTGTATCACTTGGAATGCATACCGGCTTGGCAAGCGCAGAACTCAAACTTTTGCTTGGTAACTAATTTTGTCAACATATCAGCAATGTTCTTATCAGTGTGAATCTTTTCCAACTGTAGAAGCTTCTCATTAACTGCTTCACGAATCCAATGATACCTGACATCAATGTGTTTAGTGCGAGAATGATACATAGAGTTCTTACTCAATTCAAGAACACTCTGACTGTCACAATAAATGACGTACTCACTTTGCTTCAACTTGAGCTCCCCAAGAAACTTTTTCAACCATATCACCTCCTTTCCTGCTTCAGTGATAGCAATACACTCAGCCTCTGTTGTAGATAGAGCTACGCATTTTTACAACTTAGACTGCCAAGAAACAGCCCCTCTTGCAAAAGTAAACAAGTACTCAGATGTAGATTTCCTGTTGTCAAGATCACCTGTCATATCTGCATCTGTATACCCTGTCAAAGTTGGCTGAAAACCCCCAAAACTCAAACACAAATCAGAAGTTCCTCTGAGATACCGCATAATCCATTTTACTACTTCCCAATGCTCCTTGCCCGGATTAGACAGAAATCTGCTAATCACACCAACTGCATGTGCAATATCAGGACGAGTACAAATCATCGCATACATCAAACTATCAACAGCTGAAGAATAGGGAATAACCTCCATTTTCTTCTTCTCCTCATCAGTCGAAGGACTAAATTTCTTGGTTAGTTTGAAATGAGCTCCAAGGGGTGATCTAACAGGCTTAGCCCCTTTGATGCCGAACCTTTCAAGTACCCGTTCAATATAATGTCTCTATGATAACCACAACTTCTTAGATTTTCTGTCTCGAACAATCTCCATGCCCAAATTCTGTTTAGCTGACCCCAAATCTTTCATATCAAATAACTTATGTAAGGAATCCTTCAATTTCTATATCAATCCTGCATCCTGGCCAACAATAAACATGTCATCAACATAAAGCAGCAAAATAATAAATTTATCACCTGGAAAAGATTTGAAGTAAACATAAGAATCTGCAGTAGTTCTTGTGTATCCCTGACTCATCATAAAAGTATCACACTTTTTATACTACTATCTTGGTGCTTGTTTTAGTCTATACAAACTCTTCTTTAATTTGCATACAAGGTGTTCTTTCCCCTTCTGTTCAAACCCTTCTGGTTGTACTATATAAATCTCTTCCTCCAAATCATCATGAAGAAAGGCAGTCTTCACATCAAGTTGTTTAATTTTCAAGTCCAAACTGGCTGCTAAACCAAAAACAACTCTAATGGATGTCATCTTCACCACAGGAGAGAAAATCTCATCAAAATCAACACCGTGTTTCTGCCCAAAACCTTTCACAACCAAGCGAGCATTGTACTTCAACAAGTCACCATTGCTGCCTCTTTTGATTTTGTACACCCATTGATTCCTCAAAACCTTCCTATCCTTAAGAAGATTTACCAGCTCATAGGTGTCATTCTTCTTCAAAGAAGTCATCTCATCTACCATGACTTTCATCCAGTGGGATTTGTCTTTATGACCTTGAGCCTCTAAATAACTTTCTGGTTCTCCATCCTCAGTGAGCAAAATATAATCAGACTCAAGATACCTGGTAGATGGTATACGCCTTCTTGCAGATCTTCTTGATTCTCCAATTTCTTCCTCAACAAGGGTCTGTTCCCCCTTATCAGTAATCTCCTCCTCCTGATCACTAGTCTAATCAACTAGAATGTGATCAAATGTTTCATCATCAACAGGAGCTACTTGACTACTAGTGCTAGGCTGAGATGCTGAAAAATTATCAAGTATGACACCAGGAACAACTAAAGTCATCTCCTTAGGCTGTTCGACTTTATCGAATTCCTCAATCGTCTGATCTTCATAAAACACTGCATCTCTACTTCTCACAAGCTGCATTTTCTTTGGATCCCAAAATTTGTATCCAAACGGTTCATCACGATAGCCAAGAAACACACAAGGAGTAGCTCTGTCATCAAGTTTCGATCTCTGTTCCTTAGGTACGTCTATAAAGGCTTTACACCCAAACACCTTCAGATGAGAGTATGAAACATCTCTGACTGTCCAAACTCTTTCTGGAATATCAAAATCCAAAGAAACTGAAGGAGATCTATTAATCAAATAGCAAGTAGTCCAAATTGCTTCACCCCAAAATGTCTTAGGAAGCTTGGCTATCTTCAACATGCATCTGACTCTATCAAGAATGGTACGGTTCATTCTTTCTGCCACACCATTATGCTGAGGAGTCCCTACTTCTGTAAACTCATGTTGAATCCCAAAATATGATCAATACTCTTTGAACCCATGTGAAGTGTATTCCCTACCATTATCTGTTCTGAGGCTTTTCAAACACTTCCCTATTTCTTGTTCTACCATGGTATAAAACTGTTTAAAGTACTGGAGTACCTGATCCTTAGATTTCAGAAGATAGATTCATAATTTCCTAGAAGCATCATCAACAAATGTAAGAAAATATTTGTTTCCACCCAAAGATGTTATATCACCAGGAGAACACACAAAATCTAAAATATTCTCTTTTCTTTTAAACGTGCCAGAAAAGAAAACTCGAGTTTGCTTACCGAATAAACAATGTTCACATTGGTCTAGGGACGTATCATTGGCTAAAGAGATAACTGTCTTCTTAGCCAGAACCTGCAAACCTTTTTTCACTCATGTGCCCAAGCCTCTTTGGCCACAGATCAGGAGAAGGATCTTCCACTACATTTACCCCAGTCTTATAAGACTTTGCATAAGTCTTGTATTGCGTACAACACAGCGTTCCACTAGCGACAACTATTGATCCCTTTGATAACCTCAACTTCTGATCACCAAAAGTAGTGAAATACCCGATTCGGTCGAGAGTATTTATTGCAAGCAGATTAAACCGCATGTCAGGAATATGCCTTACATCCTTCAGAATTAGGATGTATACCATATTTGTCTCCAAGTGAATGTCACTGATCCCCATGATTCTGGAATGTGAAGAGTTAGTTATATTTGACTGGCCATAATCACCTGCTCTGTATGTAGTAAACAATTCAATATTTCTGCAAACATGGTATGAGGCACCACTGTCAACATGCCACTCAGTAAGAGGGTCTCCAACATGCAGGCATTGACCCACTCCACAAGAGAGTACATCACTAGTCACCACACCTACAGTATTTTCATCATCTTGCTTCTGATTATTACCCTCCTTCTGCTCTCTCAACCAAATTCTGCAATTTCTTTTATAATAACCATCTTTGCAGCAATGATAACAAGTCTTCTTATCTTTTTATTTGGACTTGCCTCTAAACTTGCTGTGACGCCTTTGCTCTTTGTTCTTGCTTCTTCCTTTGTGATCATTTGAAACAAGAGTCAATGTATTATTTGTACCAACATGCAAATTTGAAGATTTCCTCCTGATTTTCTCATTCTGCATACTGTTCTTCACAGAATCCATAGACAACACATCATTTGAAGTAGAATTACTAATAGTCACAACAAAAGTCTTCCAACTGTCTGGTAAAGAACTCAAAAGCAGTAATGCTTTTAATTCATCCTCGAGAGTCATTCCCATTGTCACCAGCTGATTCACAACATTCTGAAAATTATTCAAGTGCTCTGTCACACTCGTACCGTCCTTATATTTCATGTTGACTAAGTCTCTGATCAGAAAGGACTTTCTCGCTGCAGTTTTTTTCTCAAACATGGACTCTAACTTAGTCCACAATTTATTTGCATCTGTCTCATGTGCCACATGATGAAAAACACTATTATACACCCACTACCTTATCGTCCTAATAGTCTTCCTGTGCAGTTTTTGTCAATCTTTATCTTCCATATATTCCAGTTTAGAATCATCACCATCAATAGGATTATGCAAATCCTTACAGTAAAAGATATCCCCCATCTTAGGTTTCCAAGTCACTTAATTGTGATTGATAAGCCTGATCATAGCACTACCAACTGGGTCATCCATTTTAATCCACATAATTAAACCTGTCTCTGATATTACTGTTGGGAATTTCATCAATTTTCCTAAACCCGTGTGATTAAAATAGGCAATCGATGTATCAAACAATAATATATGTGCGGAAATTTAAATAACACCAAGAATTATTTAACGTCGTAAAACCCTCCAATGAGAAGGGAAAATCGATGAGACAAAATGACAACTCCACTATTACCAAATAATAATGGAAATACAATGTTTATCCTCTCAATATTATTACCCTAAATTAAGAGGTAACCACACACTACCACAATCACGTAACACCGTCAAGAATAATATTCTTGGCGCAACGAATAACTCATCTAACAATAGATGAAATCTAATAAACAAAAACAAGAAATGAAGAATAATATCACCTAACTCATTCCAAGAATTAACTTGGAGAAAATCACCATGTGAAGAAGTCAAACACTGAATAAAAGTTGAAATACCTCTGCACAACGTTGACGTCAAAAATGGTGAATTATTCTTCCAATTGTCTCTTCGATTTCCGTGCGTATTTTTGTGGTACTCTCTGACTTTTGTGTTTTTTGTATTCTACCTTCACGCGCACTTTTTTTTTGTTTTTCCGTGTCACTCTGCCGCATCGCATCAACATATATATATATATACATATATATAGTACTTTAAACCTAATTTAATTTGGCTTAAGATTTCGTGTCCCTCAAGACAGATCGGAAGTTTATTCAGTCAAATTACTTAATTCATTCTCTAACTTTTGTCTTGTGTTTAAGTTAGATACCATCATAAACTAGACCCGCCCAATACAATCCATCGTCTTGCATTGTCTTCCTCTCTGACAAGGTTAGAGCTCTCTAACAAAATGTTTGATGGTAGTGCTCTTGGAAGCCTTTCCAGACTCGAAACTCTAGATCTTAGTTCAAACCACTTCGAAGGAATGATCGCTGAGTCTCACTTCTTTAGTCTCACCCGGTTACGAGTACTTGTACTGTCTGACATCTCATTGAATTTCAGTTTAGGATGGATCCCTCCTTTTCAACTGACAGTTGCATCTTTAGCTGGTTGCAAGCTCGGGCCACATTTTCCCATTTGGCTTCGAACACAAACCGAATTAGATGAACTTGATATTTCTAATACTAGCATTGTAAGCAACATACCCGATTGGTTTTGGGAGCTAACTCAAAATATGTACTGTCTAAATTTGTCACACA
>CAVNYN010216189.1:895-30177 GCA_963692815.1 Nyctanthes arbor-tristis | reverse complement strand
GATTTGTCATTCCGTCTTATTGGATTTCCTCTCAAGTGGTAATATATAATTAACTTTCTGAGTGTACTAAAATTTGAACCTTATTGATATTACGAGAGTTTTTCATTAGCTTGCATGGGATATTATTGGTGCACATGAAATAAAGAAGATAAAATAAAGTTATGGACTCAAACAACGATGTATAATTAGCAATTGTAAAATGCTCATATTATCTTATATTTGTTAACATTAGTAAGAAATGGTATGTAACATAAATCTAAAAAAATAATAATAATAAAATGAGAAATTCGAGAATACCACTGAAAAAATTTGCAACTTAACAGATAGCTAACAGACTATTTGCAAGCTACTAATTAAATCAAATGGCAAAGGCATCCTAAACTTGTGGAGGTGGAGTGCGACCAAGCTTCTCATATACTAACTCACGCATGAATTCTTCGTCAGTCAAGCTTATGAACACTTTAGTCAAACTTTCATCCGCTTGAAATATTTTCATGACTTCTAGGATGTCACCCTTTTCTATGTTCATATGTTGAAGTTTTTCCATGTTCTAGAAAAACTCAAATTATAAAATATATATATATATATATATATATCAATTGAATCTCATCGTCAAGCAACAGTAATCATACATATATTTAACTATAGTCCTTAGGATCACAACCATTATCAAAAATTCCCCCAAAAGAAAAATATTGAAGGATATAAATTCAATTTTGAAACTTTGAAGAATTGTCGTTGAACTCGGGGAGAAGAATTCTTGAATGAAATTGATTGCAAATAGATGTAAGACTTAGCGATGATACGTCTTTTTTTTTCCTTTGCAAACCATCATTTCTTTCTTTCTTTTTTTTTTTTTTTACATTTATAATGCAATTTATTTATGCTTTTTAAATTAAAAAAGCCCAATATTAGGAAATACGTGGAATTTCAATTCCCTGGAAAACAAAAAACCTAGGCCCCCCAAGGAAAGTGTTTGGTGGGTTTTTAGAATTGTTTTCCTCTCTACAATACTTTTGGACGAATTTAGATATTTTGGGATAGAGAGGAGATAGGTAAAGCGTTATGAGAAACTTGGTGAATTTCCTTTCCCTTTGGTCTTTTGTAGTTGTTCGGATTTAGTTGTTTTTGTTTAATCTTTGAGTTCCACCAATTGAAATAAGATAAGTGGCGCGTTTGACACCGTATGTCTAAAAAAAGTGACGTGGCTAAACGTAGTTCACTCATTTATTGCTCAAGAAATACTTATACTTTGCATTGTCTTGTAATTAAGTTATTGTACTTTGATTCATGTTATTCAGGATTCTTTTACTATCTATGTTATTAAAATAAGTATAACTCCTATCCCCCAATGACTAATTTGTTCATAAAAAATATTCGAAATTTATTGATTTAAAATTAAAAATTTTTGGGATGTTACATCTTGAATCTACACATGGATATTGGCTAGAAGTACCGAGTTTAATACTCCTAGAGTACCAGAATTTTTTGCCAATTACCCTGTCCAAAAATTGGGGCTTTGATACCAAAATTGATGCCGAACAAAAAGATAGCCCGCAAGCTCTAATAACTCGCAAGTTGTTAAGTTAAGAACTCGCAAGTTCTTTGAAATCTCAAGACATTCTTGAAGATGATTTATTCGTAAAATGTAGAATGTCTCGTACAATGAAATAAGTAAACTATTTATAAGGCCAACATAACCCTAACCCTAAGGAAAAAGCCTAACTTGGTAACCAAGTAATAATAAAAGCAAATAAATAGATAAAATAAATAAATACTAATTTTAAATTCTTCTATAATACATTCTTCCTTCTCACATCTTTCCTTCTCATTTTACATCAACAAAGCGAAACAAGCGCTCTATATAAGTGGCAGTATGACATCGACGCAGTATGTCACATAACAATTGGGTTTGTCCATTAGGTCGAATGTCCAAGGAGCAAAAAGAAGGATGGGGAAAAACATAACAATTGGGTTTGTCCATTAGGTCGAATGTCCAAGGAGCAAAAAGAAGGATGGGGAAAAAGGATCAGTACGGTCTCATGGCTTCACTCCAAATTACGGTAATTTTCCTCAATAATTTTCTATATAAAAAAACTGAGTTGAAACGGAATTTTATATAAGAAAATCTTAATTTTTTCAATTTTCAATGGAGCGCCATTGTTATAGATGGAGATGTAGCATGCGTTTATGATTAATGGCTTTCCTTCTGCTTTTGTTCATGAGATAAAACTTTGGCTTTACTATAATCGCTAACTGATTAATTAATGATGGGTGTTAAATTAAACACTCTTTCTTTCTTCCCAACGAACAAGATTTTTAAATTTTTTGAGCAAGAAACGTGTTAATAATTAGTAATTAATTTGTTCACAACCAATGTTTAAAGTTTCTGAATTTTATTTGAAAAGATACAAAAAGTCTCTAATTTTATTGTTATGATGATATTAAAAAAATTTTTGATAGTTGTTTTTCCCCCCACTTTTGCAGATTATCTTAGAAAAATTAGCCAAACCGGCTCTTAAAGCTTTTGACACATACTATTATCTTGAGGACAAGTGCAAGACGCTCCAAACAACACTACGTATGATCCAAGGTATTATACCCTATGCACAAGAGCTCCAAGTTACTGATTGGCTTTCTACCCTCATAGAAGCCTCCGACAAAGCAGATGTTCTGCTCAGAGAGGTTACATGTCCCAATGACAAGAGGTTCTTTTTACCTTATGCTGTAGATAAGGCTCTTAGTGATTTAGAAAGGGTTGCTGAAGAGGGACTGTACCTAAAATTAGCCGAAAGAAATACTGGGGACAAGCAATTTGAAGAAAGAAAACCCAGCTCTTATGTAACTGGAACCGAGGTTTATAGAAGAGAGGAAGATAAAAGGAAGATAATAGAAATGTTGTTACAGTCGTCATCTGGAACATCCATTACATGTAAATCTGTGATAACAATAATTGGTTCTCCCGGCATTGGGAAAACCACTCTTGCCAAGTTAATTTATAATGATCATGAAGTGAAGAAACATTTTGATCTGAGATTTTGGGTATCTGCACCACCTAATTTTAAAGAGATCGACAATAATTAGAGCAATATTTAAGTCATTAACTCGGAAGGGATATGAGCTGACGTACCTCCACACTCTACTATCTGCGGTGATGGAATTATTATACAAGAAAACTTTTCTTCTTGTGCTAGATGATGTATGGACTAAAGATGTAGACGAATGGAGTGGGGTTGTCTTATGTTCACTGTTAAGGAGTAGTTTTGGGGTCAATAGGAGTAAGTTTCTTGTCGTTACCGGCAGTCAAAAGGTTGCTATTGTTTTAGGCCATTCAGAAACTTCCATCACTTGAGGGGATTGTCTATTGAGCATTGTTGGAATATATTCCGAAAGTGTGCTTTTATAGTAAAAAAGAAGAGATATTTAAACCTTCAAAAAATCGGGAAAGAACTTGTTCGGAAATGTGAGGGTGTGCCGTTGGCTGCGAAAATTCTTGGTGATCTCATGCTCTCCAAGAGAGAGGAGATGGAATGGCTATGTGTGTTGGAAGGTGACCTTTGGGATTTGGAGGCGTACAAAAGGAGATTTTTGCCGGTACTCTTCTTATCTTATATGCAGATGCCATCACAGGTCAAAGAATGCTTTATATTTTGCTCGGTATTTCCAAAGAACTATGAAATCCAAAAGAAGAAATTAGTCAACATGTGGTTTACACAAAACTGAAAAATTAGAAATGCTTGCTTATCATTAGAAAGCCTTGGGGATGGTTGTTTCAACGAATTGTTCTGGATGTTCGTGTTTGAAGACGTCAAGGAATGTGAAAGTAGATCCATAAGGGGATACAAGGTGAACTATAGGTTTTACAATCTTGGACAATCCATTTCACAGAGAAGAAATATCTGGACTTGAAGGACTTGCTGAAAACAATCTTGAACAAATTTGTCATGCCCTACTTATATAAACCACCACATGGCTCTCCCAGTATCCGTTGTCAGAAGAAGGAAACCACCACATGGCTCTCCCTATTTCAGTCCTAAGAAGAAGGCAGAATCGGCAAATCAAATTGATAAGTGCCAAAGAGCATAATCTGAAGTGTCACATTTTGGAGAATGCAGTCTGTAGTTGGTTAAAAGTAGTTTCCTCAATGAAGTGGCCGCAAGTCCTAAATAAATTTAAGGGAGGGTTGTTTAACTTATTCACTGTGTAGTGTGACATTGGAGAATGTTAATGAACTTTTTCATTTTCTATTAGAGTTCGTCTTTGCTGTTTGTCTATTTCAGTTCTTGTACTGTGGTTCCGTTGATTCTGTTTTATGTGACGAGATATTGCTGTTATATTTTAGGTTTTTGGATTTATTGTATAATGTTTTTCTTTTTCCATGAATTGATGAGTATCTTCATTTCCTTCATTTTTTGCACTGTTGTTTCCGCAAGTCGGCCAAGGTTTGAAGTATTTTGTGCTGCTGAGGTGGTATAGCATATCAAGTCAGTAGATGAACAAAAAAGAGGGACATATGGTAGAAAACTTGCAAGAGTTGCAGTTACTAGAAATTTCTTCTTACGCGTGTTTGTTCATTCCGGTAGATGTAGAGTTGTTCTGACTTCTGATTCTTTACTAGCTCATTCTAAAAGTATTTGTTTCATGAAATCAATATTAGTTTCATATGAAAAAAACTAGTTGTCTCGGTATTATAGAGACACACTCAAGTTCCTGATCAAAATCCAGTGGCATATAAGTTTGGGTTCTGGTTGCGATTTTTTGACTTGTCGATTTTTGTAACTCTGACCATGGGACTTACATTTTTCAAAAGATGGTTGAAAAACTAGAATATTTAGTATTCTTGTTGGCAGTGGAATTTTCTGACCCAACATCCTTGAATTTCCTTTATGGCCCCACTTGATGCTAGATTAATGCATTGGTTTGCAAGGGGACAAACACCCTATTAGTGGAAAAATAATAGAGGTAAAAAAAATTGTGTGGCCCCATAATCACATGCTTTTGCCTTTGGAGAGCAGCCAACAGCACCAAAAGTAAAAATGAGTAGTTTTGACCCAAAAACTTTTTTATGAGTAGTTTGTGTGGAGGCTGACTCCTTGCCTTGCCTAGATAAAATGCCCTGGTGCAGGTTGAGCTTAGTTGAACATTTGACGGTCTTCATTCTTCAACAGCGATGCCTTCTTTCCTTTATAAAAAATCTGTGAAAAGATGACAGGATTGTGGTAAGTTGTTAATGTCAATGTTTGAATTATTTCTTGACGTCTATGTTAGGGCATCTTTGGAGGGTTAGCTTTGCCTCCATGCACATGAATATCATTTAAAATACAGTAAGCATATGTGATTGATTTTTATCCAGGATTACAAAAGTCTTCAAAGTGAGAACGATAGTTGTTCTGAGTTTCATTTTTGGGAGTAGTTCTTATGAATTGTGTAGCTCCGAATGTTTCCAGGAAATTTAATTTGTGTTTAGTATCATGCGGAGAGAAGCAGCCTTCACTAAATAATTGTGGTTATAATTTTCTTCCACCTAGACAAGTTGCTCCTATATACATGGACCTCCGCTGAAACTTCAGTTTTACCATTACTAGATTCTACTTATGGACCATTATCCATAGATATATATATATATATCACCTAAATTTTTTTGAGGGGACATAATTTGATTGACATATCACAAATTATATTGTAAGTACGTCATTACTTCACAAATTATATAAGTGGCTAGTATTATACTATATTATTTATTTGGTCAAATGTTTGGTACTAGATCAAAATCAGCTGTGAACAGTATGTGTAAATATAGTTATTGCTTTTTCCAACTAAAATTCTGAAAATTGGATACAAACGCGAGTATCATTTTAAAATAAAAAAATGTCTTAGAAATGCGACTATCATATAAAAATTGGGTTGAATCACAACGATTTTTACAACGAGAAAATCTGAACGAAAGGGAGTAGAAGGCTCTAGAACTTTTGATTTTTACTGCTAAAATCCCCTCTTCCTTCAGAACCTCCTAGAACCCCACCCGACCCTCCACTCCCTACTACAATATAAAAGCACCCTCTCTTTCCCTAGAGATGATATAAAACCATATATATAGAACCATATAGTACTGCTATATAGATATGTAGCATGTATTGATATACGCCACATAATTGTGGTCTCTGATATGGTGTGTCCTGATGTACGCTACATGGTCATATGAGACCATAAAATGTCATAACGTATAATGTTAGATTGGAACTCTTTCCCTCCTCACTCTGTTCCAATCTGAGTGCTCCAAGCTCTCCAAAAAAAAAAAAAGGCTCCCATACATTGTGTTTGAATGGCGGCTGTGCAAATGGAAGGTGCAGAAACCTTTGCATTCTAGGCAGAGATCAACCATCTGTTGAGTATGATCATCAACAATTTCTACATTAACAAGGAGATCTTCCTCGATAGTTGATCAACAATGTGTCCGATGCTTTGGACAAGATCGGGTTCAAGAGCTTGACCGATAAGAGCAAGTTTAATGCACTACTAGAAAAGACGCTCGTACCGTCGGATAATTTCTGATGACAGGGAAACTGTCGGTGATCACCAATGGAAATTTAAAACCCATCAGTGATTTCCGACAACAATACGGACCGCTGGCACTTTCCGATCACCATTAATGTCGTCGGAGATTATTGATCACTGTACATTTACCGTCGGTAACTACCGACCACTGGTACCTATGGTCAATGAACACCAACGACAGAGAGACGTCGTCGGAACTCACCAACGGCCTTAGTTGGCGTCGGTACTTACTGACGACTGCATCGGTGATGTCCGACGCCATCCGTTACTCGTTGACAATGTTGTAACACCTGTTTGACAATTTGAAGGTCCTATATGCATTTTATGCTTTTTCATTTTTTATATTTTCAGTTATCTTAGATATTATTCTTATTTTTTTTCAGTAGTGAAGTTATGTTCATACTACTTTTTATGCTTAAATTAAAAAAAAATGCAGCAAAATGTACGAGTTTACGATATACGAATTACGTAATTTGGAAGAAATGCTTTATACAATATTAAATGATAGACTGCGCTTGATGAAACACGTTTAAACTGGAAGACAATTTTATCAGCCTTGACGACCCCAACAATTTAGCTGCCAGAATTCACAGAATGTTGAAGTTAGGTCTGAGCATTGATGAGGACGATGAAGCTGGTGAGGATACTGACTGCAAGCTTTGGAGGAAGAGGGCAACGAAGAGAGGAAAATGGAGGAGGTTGATTAAAGAGTAAACGCTCTTCCTAGAAAAAATAGTTTGTGAGCCTTGAAGTGCACCCGATTGTGTCTAGTTACTTAAAAAGAGTCCTCTCTTGTTCTGTTTTTATTTTGTGTCTAGCTTATCTTCTGTGAAGCGCTTCTTCTTGGATGGAAGTCTATACACCGACTTTTTGGAGCATCTGCCATATTGTATGAAAATTAGTATGGTTGGTGCAGCTATGGTTTTATTCTCTAGGTGGTTTATCCGACTTTGTCCTCTTTTATATACATTTTTTTGAAAGAGTTTCAATTGGAAACTTGCATTTCCAACAATTGCAGCTGAAAATGGGTTACTGGCAAAACTGTATATTATTAGTATCATAGAATTACCTAAGACATGTAGATAGTCATTTATTCTTTATTAATTTAAGTGAGTATTTCGGACTTTTCAATATTTTAAAAAGAAAAAAAAAATTGCCAGAAAAATGTGAAATTTAATGGGTGTTTTTAAAGGAGATACCACGTTGTGAGTGAGAGGATTTGTTAGTTTACTAATTTAAGTTTAGGCTAGACCTTACTAAAATAAAAGCAAATTTCAAAGCTAGTTTTGCCCTAACGAAGCTCATTTAACAAACTTCTATATATAAGAGTGAATCCATCTCAAGAACTTCCTGAAATTTGTGTGTGATAAGTATAGGCACAGCATATTTAAAATACTGACTTTGATTTAAAATACACGTAATATACTTCTATACATGCTATATGAATGGAAAGTTCTTTAATAAAACTTCTAAAAAAATTTTTAAATTTCCATATTAGAGCATAGGCACAGCAATATTAGGCAAATTATGATTAGGCATATTAAAAAAGAGGTGATTTGAGAATGATTCTTTAAATTAATGATAGGCATCGCCAAAAATACCAGACATGGACAATATATTGAAAATACTAGACGTAGACAATATTCTTAACGATATTAAGTATTCAATATGTTGCCACATATGATCTCTACACTCTTGCATTACTTTAGACGATGTTGTGTATTAAAAATCCATGGGTGGAGAGAGTGACTTCTAACTCTATGGATTAGTAAAACGAAAAATTTTGAGGATATTACTTCAGCATAGGAGCATCAAGACAACGCAGTGCACAATAAAGCAGCACAGATCTATGAGAAGACACAGTGCATGAAGCATAAGAAAGCCTAGGCATGGTTTTTGGAACAAAGCTAGGTAACCAATGCTTACATTAGTAAGTTGACTTTATCCCATCCGGTTTCTGTTTGTAACTCTTAAGTAATGTTATTTATCTAAATCAGAGACAAGCCTATTATCTTTTTGGAGTTTTTACAATAAAAGATGAATAGATATTTGAAAAGTATATGGTACCAACATTCACCCATAAAACGATTCAATGTCAAATAAGGAAATGCAGACATGAGCATTATTGTATCATACCTCCCCTGGGCCGAAAATCAGAAACTGAGATGGTATCCCTTTGTTCCCTCTTCCCACTAAATACTTGGATATTCAGGAAGTAAGAATCAGCAATAAAAATTGGACGGATATGAAACCAAGACTTCTTTGGTACTAAAAACTAATAACTTGAGAGACAAATCTTCAGATTCAAAGTGAACAAAGCTGTAGAAAACATGCTACAATATAATATTTCCTCACAAAAGCAAGCCTCATGACTTCCACACAAGTTCCAACATCTCATTCCTAACTTGCAAAAAGTATGTAAAATTAGCAAATCAAATATCGAGGACACGTTCTAACTTGGGGGTGCTCCACCAAAGCTGCCAGAACCTCGTCCAAAGCCAGGTCTTCCACCAGAACCCTGCATGTTGAATTGAATCAAGTTCATATGATTGAAGAAGTCAAATTTTGCTCCCCTTCCATATTTAATAAAAAATGGTTTTCCTGATCCAGGAATGTTACAATCTAACATATCTATTGTAGAAAAGATAATTGGACTCTCTAGATGTGATCGAAAGAAATTAATTCTGAAGACAACCAAAATCCTCAACCACAAAAAAAAAAAGGCCGGCAGACTTTTTAAGCAATAAAGGTACGAGAAAGTTTCAGTTGATGGTAGTAAAATAGTTATTCCAACACACAAGAAAAAGCAACCCATACTAGTACTAGAAATATAACCCAATTACATGGAAAGTCAAAAGAGAAGTACTTGACTGATAACAATCCAGCCAGCACTGACCAATGATATTGAAGCATGTCAATTAAAAATGAGAAAGAAGCTCACCTTTATATTTAACATTATACAAGTTACCATCTTTGATTAGCAGGTCTCAGTATTGGAGAAGAAAATGCAGGCATCTAATGTCAATAATTTCATCACATGAAGATGGGGTAGGTGATCATTACAAATTGAATGGAGACAATTAGTCCATCAAAAGAAATGAATGTATTCTGCATCTACCATTCCTGAATTTCATCCTAACCGACTTCTTAAAAAATTAAAAATAAGGAAAAATGAATCTGATTCTCAGATGCCCTCAGTCAAATGTGTGAGCAACAAGACAGTGTTGCTAGAATGGCAAACAGTATAACCACAGTACAAAATTGTCCAGTGATAACCACATCAACCCTCAAAGAAGGAATGTAAGACAATTGTCATGAACAGATTAAGGTTAAAGTTATGCTATTGGTCCATTTCCTAAGGGTGCAAACTACCATTTGCATTCATTTGATTACACAATATCACATGTGTGCGGGATTACGGGAACCAAAAATTCACTTTACCCGTTTGCTTCTCACATGAAGCAAATGGATACAATAGCATCAAGCAATATTAACATAATCTAAGCAGCAGAAAATAATTCAGCAATCAAAAAAGATATAGCATAAGAAAATCCAAATTACCCTGAAAGCAGGCTGGTAGTCAGCAGGAGCTCCACCCTTATCAGCTCCAAATTCACCTGGTAGTCCTCTTGGCCCTACCCGATACCCATCCCTATCTCCAAACCTTGGTCTATCACCATCGAATCTTGGCGGTCCACTAGGATTGGGGGTTAAAAAAAAAAAAAAAACACATCATGTTAGCAAGGCACATGCACTGTCACCTTCGTCGGTGAAATGTATTAGAATTTAGAGTAACAATCATAAACTCTGGGACCAGGTATTAGATTAGAGCCAAAAAAAATTTTAAAGGAAAAAAAAAATCATGTACCGTGGGCGGTCGCCTGGTGGGCCTCCCATTGGCCGACCTAGTGGCTTTGCAGACTTCTTGAGGGTAGCAGGAACAATCTCGGAAGGAAGGTTGAGGTAGGTGCGTAGAAACTCAATGCCATCGTTAGTCAAATACCAGTAGTAATGCATCCAGGCAAAGGTTTCCCTCACGTACTCCTTTGACTTGAAGCTCTGCATTAGCTTGATCACCTGCAAGTTAGGAACATCGATTTCGGGGTGCTTGGCCAAGTTGAAATCCTTCTTTGCATAGCATACACCCTCTGCCAAAAAGCATCCATAGAATATGATGAAACAAGCATCAAAAGTCCATACATATGCAGAATTATGCGTGCCTGTATGCGTGGAGGAGAGGACATTTTGATGTTACCTTGAAAGAGATATTTGGAGATCTCCCTCCGGTTCTTCTCTGGGATAATCTGAGATAAATGAATGACATTATTACAATTAATCCTTATTGCTAACAGAAACGTTTGATTCAGAAATAAAATGTTCACAGATAGAGGTACGAATCATACCATGGCTGCTGTACAATTGGTCGGCTCGGAGAATCAATCGGGGTAGGGGCTCCGGCGGATGATGCACAGCAGCTTTTGATAAATTGCAGAAACCCTAGAAATGACCGGCTTTTATAGTATAGGCTTCTTTGAGATCTAGTGGGCTTGGTTTGGGTCCATTTTATGTGGGTCATTTTATATTATTAGGCCTAATCCCAGTCTACTTGTGCTAGAAAATTCAGTTAAACAGTGGCTTTGCAATTTCAATTTGCAAGCATAACGCGTGATGCCATGTAACTTAAAACCGTTGGAAAAAAAGAGAATCGAATCCCTAATAATAATAAATTAAGTAAAGATAATCATTCGTCATGTATGTCATCACCAGACATCTCGCGGGAGATTGGCACGAAGGGTGTGAGAGGTCTACTTGAATACAATGAGACCACGTTTTGCACAGAGTCCCGTTATTTATAGGTAATTGTTCAGGCAATATTTTACAAAATAGAGTAAATTCACCATTTTATCTTTAAATTATGTTTCCTCAATTACACAATATATAGGGTAAGATTCTAAATTTATCCCTATTTTGTAAAAGATTACCTAAACGATATAAGATTGTGAATTTATCTGTATTTTGTAAAAGATTACTTAAATAATTGTCTACAAATAGTATTTTCCCTTTTGCATAGTATCCAAGGAAGCATTACTTTTTCTAGTGATAGTCTATAGAGTCAGATCGGACTCTTTTATGGAGCTTAAGAATCAATAGAAAATATTCATGTCACATGTGAAAGTATCTGAAAACAGCGAAGTTATTGATTCTGTATAGAGCCGGATATAGCTTCATAGAAAAACAGTAAAATGAGTTTGCTATGGAGATTTATCAGCCCTCATTTGAAATTGGAAGGTCAGAATCAAGAAGGTAACGGACTAACAGTGCCTTTTTATCTTTATTACAAAGTGTTTAGCAACTGAGACAAATTATAATTTGGATTATAATCTGCCACACGACATCATTTTTTCGGTTTCACTTTTTTCAAAAAGTCAAAAAGTAAAGTCAAGCTGCAATTGTTTACTTTTTACAAAAAACAATCAATAAAATGATAACACATTACATATTATAATCCAAATTATAATTCATCTTCTTGCCAAACACTTTATTAGTGTTCTCAAATTTGAATAATCCTTCTCAAGTTATGTCAGAAGAATGAGAGCTTAATACAAGCAATGATAAGGATGTTGTTTATATGTGTGTTGATGCAAGTAGAAAACTATCAATGCCAACTTTATGATTCAACTTCTTTTTATATATGCTAAATCAAATCAAATCAAACAATACTAGATAGGGTTAATTTCAGAAATCGTACTTAACTTTTTAGTTCAGTTTCGATTTCGTCCTTAACCTTTGTTTTGTCACGCCACAACCCTTAACCTTTGTTAAATATGCACAAATCGTCATTTTTTATATTATTTCACCAAAATTTTAACAAAAAGACGGCTATACCCCCTTAAACATTTTAAATGTTAAAAAAAAAAGTTTAAAAATAATAAAAAACTTAAAAACCACCCCACCCCACCCCACCTATCTGCCGGAAGTCCGGCCGCCAGAGTTGCTCTCCGACAGCCCCATTTTGGCAGCAAATGCTGCTGGAAATAGCAGCACAAATGCTGCCATTTCCGTCAGCATTTGTGCTGCCGGAGCACCCAAAATGGGGGGGGAGAATTCCCCCATTTCACTGCCATAAGCAACTCCCCAAATAAGGAACTCCAACTGCTGAACTTCCAAATGTCATAAAACTTGTCAAAAATAGCATCCAATTCGGCACATCCCAGAGTTTCTGTTCCTTTAGACCTTTACTGCACCCAAAACTTGCAGCAGTACAAATCCCACAATCAATGGCGCCCCGACATAGAACACGATCCTTGATATCATCCTCTGCCAAACCACATCAGGTATTTTCTCATCATTTTCTTCTTCGGTTTTCGGGTATCGTCTTCGGGCAAGTTTTTCTGTTTCTTTTGGCCGCTGGACATTGGCTGATGGTCCACCAAAGCCCTTTGCTCCGGCGTGCAGCTGCCAATTTACTTGGTTTTTCAGGCAGAACTGGTAGAGGGATGGATGGCCCTGCCGCTGGTAAGTTGATTTTGTAATGTGTAAATGGGTTGTTTGTTGAAGAATGCTGAGAGTTTTCATGGCTTTTTCCCAGAGTGTTCAAGTTTTCATATGGAATCATATATGTATGTGTGCTATTGGGGTTTTTTTTTATAAAAATCTTATCCAGATAATGAATGGTTGTGCCTTGTTACAATTTTGGCATAGCAAGAAGCCATTTTCACACTTTTGTCTTCAGCAGGGAGAAATATCTGTTTAGAATTTTAAATTGACTATCATTGATGATAATATTTCAAACTATGTGTCTATAAAGAATTACATACATGCTTTTTTGGTAACATATAATGTATTGTGTTGGTTATCATATACTTGCATATTTATATAGCTTCTAGTCCTGCATAATTCTACACATCAGTCGGCAAATAATTATATCCAATGGCGTGCAAGAGCAAAAACCATGCCTCCGGATGTCTATTCATGCATTACTGACCTGTCGTAACCTCTCATATGATTTTCTTGACACCTGTTGGAACGAAGTTGCAAGAAGATTTTATTCTTAAATTATATTGAATTGAAACTTAGAAAAAAGAAAAAGAAAAAAAAAAGCTACGGATTTTTCCTTTTCATATCATCCGGCCCGCCTAAGTTTTAAAATGGAGTAAATATTAATCCCCAATGCCATTGCAATAACAATTGAATAGAAATCAGAAACACAAAGTGAATGCTGCGGGCTTCTCTTATGTTGGAGAAAAAGCATACCTGGCTAGAAGATGGTGAGCTGCGAATTATGCTCGAAGATCTAATTGGGGGATTCAACACTGACTTCCCAGGGGAAGCATATAGTACTGGTTTTACAAATGGCGATGGAACAAATGGGGGGATTGGTGATCGCAGTATTGGAGAGTGATAGCATGACGAGGAAGGCGATGCCTCTGGGTCTGGGAGATCGGATAAATTTGAGAGAGTGAAGCTGTCCCTAGAGATTCAGATCTCGGAGACCGATGATAGTCTTCTTGGTGGGAGAACGTTGCTTCTAATCCTGGAAATAGATGATTGCAAAATTCAATGAATTAATACTTTCCTGTTAGCGCAGTATTTAGAGTGAAAATAGCACTGACTTGTGGATGTCAATGTGTTGATCGGTTTCGTCCAATATCTCTTCCTGGAGCGAAAGAAAATTATTAGTGCATGTTTGATACATTGGACCATTTACAGTTCATTCCTTGAGAAGTTTGATCACATTACCTGTAGAAGTTCCTCCATTACATCCTCCATTGTTATTATACCAATGACCTCCACATCTAAAGACTTATTATTGAGAGATTCGAGCTCATCTTTTGAAATGTTTGCGTAACCTTTCTCTCCTCGGTGTACAACTGGAGATTGAATTTCGCCATAACCAGAATATGTCGGGGAGTCATTTAGAAGCTCTTTAACAGCAAATGGAGGATTATTTCCTGAAAAAAATCCATCATACACAAATGATCTCAACATAAAAGAACTAGCCAAAGATAATTTGAAACAGTTGTTTCTTCACCAATGCAATCATGTCTAGTTTAGCGTACCTTTTCTATCTGGTTGTGTGGGCTCGGTGCCTGAATGAATTCTAATACCCGAAAAGCCAAGCTTGCCTTTGGTGGCTTTAGATGTTTCTTTGGGATCCTTGTTAGATTTCACAACCACAGCCATGTGACTATGACCTTTCTGAAATAGTTTCAGTATATCATAAAGGGGCCAATTTTCATATACCCTGCAACAAGGAACCAGAAAATTTTCATGAAATATGAATCTGAAAATGTTTGTAAGCTCTTGAATATAAGAGTTCTGGACCTACATAATTTGACAAATAACTCCAATACCTCAGAATTTTCCGAATTACCAAGTCTTTAATTGGGATTTCGTCCTCAGGATTGCAGACAATCAAGTTCTTTACCTAAATTAAGAGAGAAATGTAGTTGTTTTAGTTGATAGGGATCATTTTTCACACGCCAGCAAGTTTGGAAGTTTTCAATTTTCTCTCGTAAAGAATAGCTACTCAGGAGTCTCCATGATGTGAAGCAAGACTGGCTTACCAGTATAAGGCCAACGATATTTGTCAAGCTGCCGGAGTAAACGGGCACCCGACTATGTCCCCGGCTCACTATGGCTCCCATTGTATACCTAATTATAAACCCTAGTTAAATCTTTTATTTCCATAATTTTATTAACCAAAACTAAAAAAAGAAGGTATATAATTAATCATACATATCAAGTTTAGAATTTATATCCAGAGAAAATGTTTTAGATATTGGAGTCATGGCATCTTTGGCAGTCTTTTCTGTCATATTCAATGCTCCTGTTATTATTGTAGTTTCATCATCTGTCAACTCTCCACCTTTCCCTGCCTGATAAAATTTTGTTAATATATCAGAATTGTAATGGAAACAATCCAGAAAATTGTATTCGAATTGAGATTAACTGACCTTAACCGAATGCAAGTCCACTAGTGTTTTCAGTTCTGCTCTTCTAAGAAGTGCTGAATGGCTCTTCCCAAGAAGCCAATCTAGTAGCTTCAATGACAAAAAGGGAAAAGACCAGAAATACTGTTAACATGATTGTTGAAGACAAGTTTAAATAAAAAAAGTGCGCATCTTATATTCTTAAAAATCTTGGGCTTCAAGTGGGATGGTTTGTGCTTTATTAGTAAACAGAGGTCCTAAATAGACCAATTTTTTGTGAGTGCATCAAACATCTGAAAATAGATGAATTTAACTGGGCCATGAAAGCATTGTTGGATGCTGTTAGGCTGAACTAGAAGCAAAAATTTATCTAGTGCTTGATCTTGGCCATTACTTTACTAATTGGGTATGCCACTGGGAAGAAGATGAACAAGAGAAATTGAACAAATGACACAAACTTGGCACCAAAACCTAGTCCATATCGGGAGCAAACAGCCTGGGGGATAACCTGAAAGATGGAGAAATTTGAGTAAATAAACATAAATCACTGATGTCTTAACATTTGACATATCACTGCTGTCTTAACATTTGACAGAGATGAAATGAAGTCAGTTGTAATAGAGTACCCCAAAAATGATCAAACATGATATGTGTGGTATCATATAGCCATGTGACGTGCATTGGAACATGCCACATGGTTGTGATTTCTCATGTGACATGTGTTGATGCATGCCACAAGGGCATATGTCATGATATGGTGCCATAACACGTTGTGTTAGATTTGGACTAATAGTACCTCAGCAAATGCCACTACAAAAGTGACTGAAACCAGGATAGTTGCCCAAAATGGAAGAATCGTATCCAAGAATATTGGAAGAGTCTTGACAACCAAAATATTTTAATCAGTTTAGCATTTGATAATCAAGGTAAAATGTTGTCTACTATTCATCTATTCCAAAGTTCTGCGTGCTAACCTCTATAGCCAAAGATTTCCCGATAAGAAGGGTGCACAAAAGTAAACACTTGTTCTTAACGATAGGCAAAATTTTTTCTGAAAATGACAAAAAAAGAAGTTGAACATGGGATTAGTAGGGTTACAAAGTATATGAACTAATAAGAACAATGGCATTGTATTGTTGAGTAGTATTGTACTAACCAGCATTCCTCTTGTCTTGAGGAAGACCGGCTTTTACAAGGACTTCAAGATCAACCTGGGAGTAGGAAAATAATCCTATACTAAGACCAGATGTTAGAGCAGCAAATGTCACAAGGGACAAAGAAATGGCAAGATTAACCCAGAATCTGGGCTCACAACATGATGTATCATCATCCCTCATTCTCTATGCACATGGAGTAAATAAACAAAAGTTCTTGTAGAAAAATCCCAAAAAGTTGGGTTTTATATAAATTTTTAAACACTAGTGCCTTAATTAAAAACTAACCTACCCCAGATTCAGATTGTCTAGTTTATACTTCCGATGAAGCCATTTGTAACTGGGGCCTTTTTGTGTGTGTGTGGGGGGGGGGGGAGGTAATGACGTGAATCTTCACGCAAAAGAAGGCAAATACTGCTTCTTAATTAGGTGCTATATCATCAAAAACGTGAAAGCTGATGCATACATGCAGAGGAAAAGTCCAACATTTCTTCTAGAATATTATATATTTCAAAAGGGTCAATTTCAAAATTGTAAAATATAAAATTTGAATTGGTTCCTTGGGTGTACTTTGTGTTTATATACCATTAGAGCATGATTAGTGTTGAGATAAAAACTTAAATTTGGGTTTTTACCCCAACAAAATCTCAGAAAAACTATTGTTGGGAAGGTCGTTTTGCACTGCTCCTAAACATCTGGTACTGCCATAAAAGTTTTGATATAAATTATTGATTTCATTATCAAATGACCATATAGCAGCACCGTACACGTAGTGCCCCCCCCCCCCGGCCGCCCGAATGTGCCTTCATCAAGTAGCACTATGAAAGGCCTCGTGCCTCCAGCATGCATGTATTTGATTGAATAGTGTTATTTATCTAGAGATCGGTCTCTAATTTAATTAAAATTTTTACAGGAGAATGGGTGGATAATTTATAAACACATAGAAATCCACTAATTCCTTATCCAATGAGATGATGATCCCAATTAAAATAGAGATCAGTCTCCATTCTAGATAAATAACATTATTATATTTGATTTAGATTTTCTAAAATTAATTTTGTGCAAAAGTCATTTTTATGAGAATGTGTTATTAAAAAATAAAAAAAGTTACAAAGTTACATATAAGATTATTTTAATAGACAATAATTTGTGGTTGGAAATAAGTTTGAAAGAAAATGATTTTAGAATATACAAATTAAACATGATGGTTTGTCTACTCGTAACTATTTCTTGTCCATCTCTACTATTTCAATCTTATCGGACATTCACCCAGCGATATACTAATTATTTATTTATGAACAAAAGAAAATATTGTGAC
Organism: Nyctanthes arbor-tristis; assembly: GCA_963692815.1. NCBI lineage: Eukaryota > Viridiplantae > Streptophyta > Magnoliopsida > Lamiales > Oleaceae > Nyctanthes > Nyctanthes arbor-tristis. Next base: position 12,217 of record CAVNYN010216189.1, on the reverse strand, counting down.
CAAATCGAGGTGAAATGAGGTTGAGTTTTTCTAAGAAAAATTTTAGTTCGACAAAAAAATGGACAAAAAATGTGATAAAATTGACATGTGAGTTATGTGATAAGTGTTGATGTAAAAGTAATGTGATGTGTTAAAAAACAAGATTGTATCATATATTAATTTTATTAGATTTTTTTGTATTTATTTTTGTTTAAATAGCACAACTCTTTTTCTAATGAGCCAAATCTAATTCCGCGTAACTAGGCAAATTTTGATGGGCAATGGACTCGTTAGAAAGTGCTAATGAGGTTGCCACGCAGAGGAAGAAAAGAAATGAATCAAGATAATTTCTGCCGCAGTGGCCAGTGGGGATGAAAACACGAACAAAATTACCAATTTGGGTTTGAATCAAGCATTCCACCATTTGGTCCTCGACAGTTCCGCTGTCCTATGGCCTCTGCCACCGGCGACCACCGCAAACACCGTGGCCGCCACCTCCACCGTTTCCTCCAGTCGGCCTCCACCAACTTCGCCTCCCTCCTCAACCCCAGAACACCGTCGCTACCACCATCTACAAATATACACATCCCTCTCCTCGCCCCCAACTCACTCCTCTCACTCGCTTCACCGCTCGAGTCCAATGAGCCTGACTCGCTTTCCTCAACCCAATCAAGAACAACCCAGCCATCCTCCTCCGCCTCCTCTGCTATCAAGAACAGACCTTCCAGTTCCGCTTCAGGATTCCCTTCCGCGGTTAGAATCTCTACCAGCATAGGCGGGGGACCGGCCTTCGTGGGCCAGGTTTTCAGCATGTGCGACCTGTCCGGTACCGGTTTAATGGCTGTTTCTACCCATTTCGACATCCCTTTCCTCTCTAAAAGGTATCCTTTTGTGGGCTGAATTATATCTGAATTTTTTTATTGAAGATATGCTATGGTTACCGATATACTGGTAGATTCTTATTGCTGGAAAGGATTAATTGGAAAATTTGCAAGTTGATCATAGTCCCCGAACTTTCTTCTGCGGGAATAGATTAATGAAGTTTATCCATTGAAAAATGTTGCGGGAAACATTTTGGGTGACGCATCAGTGCCAAATGAGAACTTACTGAAGACAATCTTTGAGGTTGAATCTTTGCTTTTCTCCAAAGGGAAAATAGGGAGGAGAAATAGGCTTTAACTAATAGATGGACGAGTGGTTTAAGCCCCAAAGTTACAGCAGGTTTGACGGATGGGCAAATGCTAATAAGTGATAAAAAAAACACCCTGTATCAATAAAAAACTCAGAATGCCAGATGGGTGGATGATGCATTGGGATTACAGACTTCTTTCAGTCTGGATTTGTTGTTACATTAGATGTTTGGCTAAGCATACAAAGTGCCTTAAAGCAACTTTTTGAGAAGTATCACTCTTAATGTTTCTCAAAACCCTCTAAGCTTAGCAAATATGCTAGGTTTTGTAAAGAAGCATGAAGGAATGGTTCCCTCACCAGCCACGGCTTGATCATTCTTTTTCTTTATAAGCTTTGACGTGCAGTCAGTGGGAAAGATTTCAACATCCCTCTAGTAAGGATGAGTCAAGTATTGATATTCAGCAAAGTGAAGAATGCTCTACAATCAGTAGCAAAACATTTCTGATTATGTGTTTAACATTAACATGTGCCATTTACTTTGTAATTTAAAACTGGTCAAGGTAAATTGTGAAGCTGGTCTTGTCTGGTTACATAAAATTCTGAGTGAGAAATAGAAGATCCTTTATCAATTTCTTTTTCCATATTAATTTTACTACGAAGTAAAATCTCAAATTTTTGGTCAGTGTAGGTCCTCGATTCTTGATATTTCTGCTGGTATCTATCAATCCTAGATCTATTTTTTCCATCTGAATGAATTTGGATTTGCCAAGTTCAAAATCCTAGTACTAAATGTAGCCCATGCACATTGCAGATGGGAAGGACTGCACCATTAGGATGGTTCTCGGTTCGACCAACCCCCCCCGGGGGGGGGGGATATTATTTTCTTAATAGACGCTGGAGTGGACCTTTGGTCTAACTGATACCATAAACCAAATTTCCCCAAAATATGATTTTCTTGATAGACGCTGGACCAGATCATCACTGGCTTGCTTTTTGATATATTTTTATTTCCATAGCCATTTATGCATGCTATTTTAGTATACATGAACTTCAAAAAGAGTATCTCTGTTTTTCCCCCTGATAATTTATTCTTGTTTTGGTGTTTTTCATAATTATTAGAACTCCGCAGTGGCTAAAGAAGATGTTTGCATCAATTACCAAGAGCGAAAGAAATGGCCCTGTGTTTCGATTTTTCATGGATCTTGGTGATGCTGGTATGATGCTATGACTTAGTCTTCCTCATTTTTATTTTTATTTTTTTATTATTATTATTTTTTTTTACTTCAATTTGTTCTACCCCTCAGAAAAATATTTTCCTCCCCCATTAGATGCCCAAATTATATTTAGGGCTTCTAACGATCTCTAAAGAAATGTAGCTTTTGAAGAAAACATCCCAAAGATTTCAGGACTTCATTGAACATAGCTTGATGTGGGAATTATTTGTGTTTTATTGGTGCATGAGAAGGACTTGATTCAGGTCCACTGGGAAGTTGCATCATGTTTTTCTCTCCTTTTTTTTTTTTTTTTAAATAATAATTATAGAGATGCAAGATGACTTTGTTATCTAGTTCTCGTTCTTATGACATCATCATGTATCACTGACGTTCTCTCTCTTTCATAGTTAAATTAAACTTAATCTCTTTATGGTTATAGATATGCTTTTTAACTCTCTAACTCATCCTATTCCAGTTTCTTATGTAAAACGGCTTAATATACCCAGTGGCGTGGTTGGAGCATGTCGTCTTGATATAGCATATGAACATTTCAAGGTACCATCTTATTCAAATTCAGTGAGTGGTTCTAGATGTGCAATAATATGTGCACTTCATTCTTTTGAGGCATGTATGAGCAGGCACCTGAGGACAAAAAGAGATGATTGGTGTTGGGGGGTGGAAGGAAGAAATTTGTTAATTACAGCATCTGGAGTAGCTTTTTAGCAAATTTTGAGCATCAGTAGATAAGCTTTTAGTGTGTTCTTAGCCAGTAATAAAAAATGGCATTTTAAGAAAACATTATGAGGGGTTATTATTATGTTTCTAAACCAAACTAAGTACTCATGGAAAATTGGAAATCAACACGAGTACTGCTAAAGGGCCGGAGTGACTAGGTGAAGACTGAAGGTCTACAGTTTTGTATGTCTTGAATCTCTTGATTAAAAATTTGAAGAGGCTTATACTCCTATTTTTGGTAACATGTTTTCACATGCATGTTATTATAAGTATATTTCTATTTTTCTTAAACTTCACAATGTCGCTAGCTTAATGGAGATTTACTAGCTTTCATTTTCCCCTCATGTGCTTTGCAGGAAAAGCCTCAGTTGTTTCAGTTTGTTCCAAATGAGAAACAGGTTAGCCTTTCCAACTCACTCTCAACTCTCAAGGGAAAATGGAGCTTGTACTTCACTAAGAGGCTCTAAATAAACTAGTGCATGCTTTTGCCAGTTGTTATATTCTCTGACATTGAGATTCCATCTTTAGGCATCATGACTTAATGCACTCTTTAGATTAACATGTAATATCACTGTAAAAAAGCTAAGCCAAGGAAACTTGACGTGAATTTGAATCATTTTGATGTTGTAAAATAGGTTTAATACTACATTTTCGAGAAAGCATATATATCTTTTAGGAAAATTTTCAAACACTTCCTGGAAGTTTTGTTAAAAAACTTCCCACCCCATGTGGCGTGCATGGAAGCATGCCACGTGTATTTCACCCAAACCATATGTATTTTAAATCCACATGGTATGCATCCATGTATGCCACATGGAAGTGAAGTTTTTTAACAAAACTTCCGGGAAGTTCTTGAAAGGGACTCATATCTTTCAACTAAAACTATGGGAATTTTTCTGGTGGACTTACTACTAGTAACTTAGTTACAGCTGTGAATCAAGTCTGGGAGATTTGTATTGAATCACTTGTCATGGCATGTTCTCAAACATGGAAGTAACCCGGTAGCATAGTGTGAGGCACATAATATTATTCTTTGAAGCAGTACTGATGGTTTAACCATACTTTATTTGCAGGTAAAGGAAGCCAACAGACTTCTCAAGACCATGCCACATGCTGATAGGAAGAAAAAGGTGGAGGGAGTTCCCGTTTTCAGTGCTGAAAACTTAGATATTGCCATAGCAACAGCTGACGGTATAAAGTGGTTAGTTAATATTTTTTTCACGTCCCTCATGCTGTTTCAAATTATATCATATAATAATTCTTTTAAGTTTGTTCTCCCAAATTGAATTTATTTCTCAATCTGTAAAGCTCAGGATGTTACCTCCCTTCATCAGGTATACCCCATACTTCTTTGACAAAAGCATGCTAGAGATCGGAAGAGCACACGAATCTGCCGATCAACATTTCCATTCATTAATTCAAACACGACATCTGCAACGCCAGCGGGATATTGTTGATGACAACCTTGCAGCCGACGTAGTTGAGGAGATGTCAGAAAGCATTTTGGAGCCTCCAGAGGTATATAAATCAATAATGTGTACCGTCACTTATTTAGTACAAAATTTATTACTATAACAATAATTACCACTCAAGATTTTGCGGAATTTAGAAAATGGGAATGAAGGGATATTTTTGACAATGGACTTTATGGCAATGAAGCTATTGAGAACTTTGAATTCAAGGAAGCTGGGTATAGAATACAATTGTTTAGATGATTCCTAGTGTGCATCCTAACATGAAGTAAGATGATATGTTTGGTGAAAAGTTTAGATCGGAAGAAAATAAGCCCAATAGTTACCTGAAGCACCATTCCAGAAGTTATTATGTGATGTTTGTTGCTTCATGCCTGACAGGTTCAGGAGGTGATGGACGAGATGGCTAACCCTGGTGTACTGTTTAATATTGTATCAAAGGCTGCTGAGATTCAGCTTCTATATGCGGTTGATAGAATTCTTCTCGGGAATAGATGGATACGAAAAGCCTGTGGAATTCAACCGAGATTCCCTTATGTGGTTGACTCATTTGAGAAACGGTACCCATTTGAATGTTTTGTATCTTTTAACAAAGAGCTGAATATCTTAATTTGTTTGCAATTTTAATGCAAATTTGAAGCAATACTAGTTCCCATTTCAGCTAATTTTAGAGCTTTAATTTTTTTTCTGTGCCAATGTTTCTGTCATTTCGCCAGTCTAGATCCTAAATATCCTGTATGCATCTTTTCTTTGTGGATCCTAATAAGATTTTCTACTGCAGGAGTGCAGCTTCTTTTTTGAGAGCTCATGAGTCACCCAACCTCATTGCCCACTCTGCTTTCACAGATGATGGTCAGAATACGGGAACCTCAGAAGTGGAAAGCATAGATAAAGTTCATGACAAAAAAGTAGTGACTCCAGATTTTCGTTTCCCGTTTGGAGATTGGTCGAGTCACCCTTGGTTGAAGCAACGGCAAGGAGAGCAAAGTGGGCCAGCCAGAAGGTTCCTTAATAGCATTATTTTCTTTTTTGCTATTTTATAGATTGTATGGAGACCTTTATGCTGAAGTTTAACCTTTGTCCACAGAGAGGTGAATTCGACCAGAGAATGCAAAAGGCAGGACACACACACGTCTCCTTTTCTTCCAAAGATCACCATGGTTGGTGTTTCTACCGGAGATTCGGGGGAAATGAGTAAAGCTGCATTAAGAAAGACGATGGATGATCTGACAAAAGAATTGGAACGAGTAGACGAGGGAAACCCAGCTGGAAGTACCAGCCATGAATCCAAATTCGAAGAGAGGGATCCGCTCTTTGTGGCAAATGTTGGTGACTATTATTCTAGTGTATCAAAATCAGGCTCAGCTCGATGGATTCGAGGAAGACTGAATTAATGTCTTTAATAAATCTTTCCCCCTTTTTTGTAAAATCTATAGTTGTGAAAGATGTAAACTAATGTGGTAACTGCTATTGGTAACTAATGATTTTAAAAGTACTCAACAGTCACTTCAGATGGATGTCTTTCTTGTTCAGTGAACAATTTCATGACCGATACATGTCTTAATAAAGCAGGAATGCCATCCGTCTCCTCTTTATCTATCCGCTAATAAAAATGTTGGTTATTTCCGGGGTCGGCTAATAATTCTTACTATTATTTATAATATTTTTCTTAGCCAAAATAAATTCAATCCCGTGTCAATATATTTCTTGATTATTTTTCTTCTAAAAATTCTCGATGGTGTGCGTCTAGCATATAATTTCGTCATACGTATGACGGGAGATGATTAAGATCCTTGAGAATGGAATGGATCCGGAATATCAATGACTTGACCAAAATAAAAACCTAACCAAAATACTTGATTATATAGGTTAATTAATTTACCTAGAGTTGTAAGAATATAAAGGTTGAACAAAAATTCAGTTGCAAGGAAGAAAATAAATAAATAAGGAAAATCTTACTTGTACAAAGATTATGTGCATAAAATGTTCTACACGAGATTGACAAGTGTGATTGTGTTAAAAAAAACTCATGCTATTTGTAAAGAAGGCTTAACACAATCTTTTATAAAGTGGGTTAGATTCACCATCTTATCTCATACTCCCTCCGTCTCAAAAAGATATTCCTTTTTTTATTTTTTACATAAATTAAGAAAACATCATTTAATATTATTGGAAATGTACAATTTAATAACATCTTTCCTAATATACCCTTTAATTTATTTAATATTTCACTTTTGTTGTTCTTTATTGTTAATTATGTTACACAATAAGTGAGAGTATATTAAAAAACTAAAAAATTAACTTAGGAAAGAGGAATATAAATTCGAATGAATAAAAAAAAAATGATAAATATCTTTTTGGGACGGAGGGAGTATTATTTTTTCTAAATCATTTTTTTTTTTTGGTGGGGGTGGAGGAGTCTAAATGATGTTATTATTTGGACAAATGAGAAAACAAAAATCAATGATGGAGGGAGAGGGTAGCTGGACTGAGATATATATATATATATACTGTTAAGAAGCTAGCAACGTCAATAGTCACCCCCTTTTTCTCCTTACAAATACAATCTTTTTAACTATAGCTATTATCCAATTATTTATTTTACTTAATACATTAAAGTAAAAAATCTCGTCTAGGTGGTTTTCTACTAAAAAAAAAAAAAAATAATAATAATAATAATAATAATAATAAATCTAGAGCTTGTTTGATTCTCATTATTAATCTAAAGTTGGGGAAATTATAATGAGGAGAGAGGTATAATATGTATTGGAAATGTAAAAATATTTGAAATAAGTGTATAGTTGCAATTGAATAGTTTTCAAATTAAATATTAAATTAATAGTAAAATTATAATTAGGAAGAATAATGAGAATCAAACAAGCTCTAGTCTAGCTCTAGTTTTTTAGTAGCAGGTCCTATTTTTTATTCTACGACGTCTTTATATATGTTAATTCAACTTAACCTAATTGGGCCATGTGGATTTTCGTAGCCCAAATAATGGAAAGTACCAAGCCAATTTTTTTCTAAGTACCAAGCCCATTTAGTGCTCATATATGATAAGCCAAATACTCTTAAACAGCAAAGGTCTGCGAGTGAGTTACGAACCGAGTCGCAACCGAGTTGTGAGCGTGAATCCACATTTCCGGCGGATAAATGTTTCTAAGGAGGGTGGCACGGCCGCTAATGATGATGGCGAAAGTGAAGGAGACAACGGGAATAGTCGGTCTCGAGGTGGTGCCTAACGCCCGTGAGGTGCTCATCGGCCTCTACAGTACAACCTTAGCGGAGATCAAGGCGGTGCCCGAGGATGAAGGCTACCGTAAGGCCGTTGAGAGCTTCACACGCCACCGTCTAAAGGTTGCCAGGAGGAAGAGGATTGGGAAGCTATTGAGAAGCGCTTGGGATGCGGCCAGGTCGAGGAGCTCATTGAAGAAGCTCAAGATGAGCTCAAGCTAATCGGCCACATGATCGGTCTGTAAATACTCAAACTCAGTTTACATCATTTAATTACTTCTTTTCTAAAAAATCTGCCTTTTCTCCTTTCCGCTGGTGATTTCCTTTTCTAATTGGCTCTGCTTTTAAAGAAAATAAAATAATAAAATAAATCAAGAAACGAAATGTGAGGCAAACCATATAGCTGCGAGTCCGGGTTTGTGTCTCGAATGTTGAATTAGGCTTCTAAATTGTAATTGGGAAAATCCACTCCAATTTGGACCTTTTTTCGTGTATTGGAATTTCTGAATTGGTTTTGAGGGACGGTTTATCTTGCCTTTCGTGATAGAAAGCAAGAAACTTGATGGTATCACATTGAAGAAATCCAGGGATATAAGCTCTGTACACTTGCACTGGTGTTTTGGGAACTGACTGACATAGATCTGCTACGAGTTTCTTCCAATCACCTGTGTCGGAGGAAAAGGAATATAGGTTGGAGATAATGAAACTAGATTTAATTCTCTTTCCCCATCCCCAGTATTCAGAGGAAAAGGAAGATAGCTTGAGATAATTTATTGTCCTCCCCTACGATTATCAAAGTACTTGAAAGCAAGATTGAGTATTCAAATTTCTGGACAACTAAATAAAATAACATATGACTTGTGAAGCTTTTTCCTCGATTTTGTTTGAGATCATCTGGTTGGTCCTCTCATAGATTCAACTAGGAGGAAAGAGTTCCCCTATGATTTTTCATTGTCTCTTGGGATCCAAATTCCAAATTTGTCTTAGGGTTAAGCTTAAAAATAATAATCTTTGGAGCTTTGCTACTGCAAAAGAGTACTAAGTTTTATCCTACAATTCTATTGTTGAAAGAGGTAGTCAAGAGTAGTTTCAGCTCAATTAATTGTTGTCTGAACTGGAAACATTTACTGTTGAATTAATTTTATCATGTATTTTATCATGTCCTATGAGAGTTAGGATGCAGCTAGTTTAATCATTTCTTGAGGCTGGGGAAATAGGAAGAAGAAAAGTGGAAGTTTGAAAGGGGAATCTTCTTCCCTCTTTGAATGGACTGAATTCTTTTTCTGGTGTTAATAGTGAGGAAGCAGTGAAATTTTGAGGCAAAGAATTTTGATCTGTTAGCCTTCACATACATTCACATTTTTTCCTTGAAATAAGAAAGAGAATGAGTGAAGTTGAATGGTGGAGATTTGTGTAGTACACGTGGAGGCGATACTGAATGCTGATGCAAGAAATAGGAACTCGGTGTTAACATTTGAATGCTAATTCTCGATCTGAACTCATATGGCCTGTCAAACAATCGAAACATTTGGGGGATCAACACAGTTATGGCTTGTTTAGTTAAGATATATACTTAATTCTAGGTCCAGGCATGCTGCTTTATGCTGGGAAGTCTGAATCTCCCACATTTGCAATTTCCCTTGAAGACGCTAATCATTCTTCCTCATATATAGAAGGCAGAAAATGGAATTTTGTTAAGGAGTTGATATCTTGAAGCCATTTGGTCTCACATAACCCTTTGTCTAGGCTTGGGCAAACTGACAAATAAAAGTTTTTTGAGCTGAACTTGTTCTGGTTAGGCTTTTTTAGAACTAGCCAACGAGTTACAAGGAAGTCATGCATCTAACTGAGGAAACATGTGTACTGAAATTTAACTTTGTGACTTTTGATGGATTGTTAGGAAATGATTTTTCTTTTAAACTCAGTTTTCCTCTGACTCAATTTAACCACATTATTTAAACATTAATCCCCAACAACTTTTTTCCAACTTTATATCTGCGCATCCTGGGGGAAAAAAGCTCATTTTTTTTTTCTCCAACAAAAATCTCTCCAAACAAACTCTTAATATTTTTCTAAAGAGTGGATATCACACTAGCCCACAAAACTTTTCCGCTTATGGTTGGGTAAGTAGATCATGCATTTGTGCTTGTGTGCATCTTTCTTCATGAAAAGGCATTATATTCTTGCGACCAAGTTAAGGGCATGATTAATGTGGGGGAAAAAACCCAAATTTGGGTTTTCCTCCTTTGTTTACATGCATGCAAATAATGTAAAGGGCAATAAACCTATTTTTGGGTTTTTTCCCCCTTAACCCAAATAATGTATAGGTTGAAAGAGATGGATTTTAGCACTTTTTGGGGGGAAAAAGGTAAAGAAAGGGCCAAATTTAGCCCACATTTTGGGGTTTTTCACCCTTGCAATTGGTCTTGCCCCTTTGATTTTTTTTTCTCTTTTTCAAATGGGTTTTTCCCCTTCAATTTTCACTTTAGGTTTTTTCACTTTGGGTTTTTATCCCCCACATTAATCTTGCTCTAAGAAAGATGAATAAATGGACTAGAAAGCTGGAGGCAATCTCTAATACATGTAGAATGAATTATTATCTGAAACTTGATGGTTTTTCTTAGTTTTAAGATGACTTGAGAGCCCCACTAAAGTTGCATGGCATTTTATCACCCAAAGCTGCCTAATATAGAAACAAATGATATTTGCTTTTGACATTTTGATAGTGACTTCCTTTAAAATGGGTGCAGAGTGGAAGCCATGGGGTATTCCGGATGACTATGAATGTGAAGTTGTTGAGAATGATGCTCCAGTGCCTAAGCATGTTCCCCTGCATCGACCTGGTCCTCTTCCCGAGGAGTTCTACAAGACTTTGGAGACTGTAACCACTGGCACTCTACAGGATGTTGTTTCACGTTCAAAGAAGGACGAGCCTGCTATTACTTCTGGTGAATCCGAGTCAAAATAATTTACTTTTCATATAAAATCTGAATCTTTTCAGCGTCAGGTTTGTGTCCCCTTGTTCATGCTACTTGAAATCTTTATGTTTAATACTTGATTGATCAAAGTTGGTTTGGGATTAGAAATCCCGATGAGAAAACTCTTGGAATTTTTAGTTAATAATTTCAAGTTGACTTGGATTCAGCTTCTGTTCAACTGTAAAGCCGTGCAAGAGAAACTAATGACTATGAGGTCGAGATGTTATCTTCTAGGATATGTTTTGTCTTCATTCCGAATGAATTTCTGTATGCTTCGTACAGTGGACTGGAATGCTTGAGAACTCATTGTTTATGGATTCTCTTGCTTGATTGTTTAGAACCTCAAGCCTAGAACTTTTTTCCCTGTTGCTTTGTTCCCTCCACAAGAAAGATGCATGGGAAAGGTAAATATCTCTGGCGCACATTCACTCCATTGAGAGTGGCTGGGTAGGGAACTTGGGGGGGGGGGGGGGGGGGGGGGGGGGGGGGGGGGGGGGGGGGGGGGGGGGGGGGGGGGGGGGGGGGGGGGGGGGGGGGGGGGGGGGGGGGGGGGGGGGGGGGGGGGGGGGGGGGGGGGGG